>CAUYPK010146741.1:0-13402 GCA_963574355.1 Loris lydekkerianus | reverse complement strand
GGTGCAATGGCATCGCACTCACTTAAAAATCTCTCAATGGTGGCCTTTCTCATTTTTAACTTTTTTCTTGCAAATAGCTCTTGAAGAGCCAGAAAAATTGGATGAGACTGTGAAGTCCCCATATTAAAATTACTTTCGGTTCGCTGCTACCTCAAACTCTTCTCCTACCTTTGGTTTGCTGCTACCGCGAACTTTACTCTCGGTTCGCTGTTACCGCAAACTTTATTTGCTCACTATCCTGAGACTTTATAGCCGCTTATTTCCCGCAGACTTTATGGTCCCACTTTACCTTGGGAACTTACCAGCGCTACCCTGACTGCAAGAAGTTCTGATCTCTGAGAGGTTCCCAGGTTTCGGCACCACTTGTCGCGCCCAACCTCGACCAGCAAGGAAGACACGACCAGAGGAGATCTTCTTCAAGCAGTTTATTCAGGAACCTTGACAAGCTTCTTCTCTCTCGGGGCTTTGTCCACAGAGCTTTAAATACTGGCTAGCAGCCTACCCTAAGACGCTGCGTGTGCCCAGCGGATTGGATGTCACTATGCGGAAGCTAATGGAGGTTGCAAGCAATACCCAATAAGGACTTGTTTACTGTAAGGAGCACTCACCCTCAAGGGGGTGGAAGGCGGAAACCAGCGCCATCTTTGAGGCGTGGCACACTGCAGCTCTCTACACTCTCCCATTCCCGTTCTGTTTTACCAGATGATATCTCATCTCTACAGTGCTTCCTAAACTGACGCAGCTCTTCTTTTCATGTCACCTTATCTTTGTTTCTTGCTTTGTATTTTGTTCTAATCTATTGTCTTTGCATTTAATCTGATTCCTGACTCTGACTTTGAAGCCACATGTGCATGTTATGAAGGCAAGATGAAGTTAAAAAATATAACTTGCAGGGCAGCACCTGTGGCTCAAAGGAGTAGGGCGCCAGCCCCATCTGCCAGAGGTGGTGGGTTCAAACCCAGCCCCGGCCAAAAACTGCAAAAAAAATAAAAATAAAAATAATAAAAATAAATAAATAAATAAATAAATAAAAATAAATAAATAAATTGCAAGTTAAAAAATACTGAACAGACATCTATAAACCAGAGTACGTCATGGTCCTGTGAAAGGGAAGGGATGAAATCAGTGCTACTTTCACCTCTCCCTGTTATGGGCTTCCTCATGACTCAGCCCAAACCCAAAGAACAGAGTACATGACAGATGCCAAACCACACCTGGCACATCACACACTATACACGATATGGGAAGTCTTTGTATCTCCCACATGTTTGTATATGGGCGAGTAGAAATAATGCCTCTGCTAGGGGTTTCTGTTTTCTGTTCCAGTGGATCATCATGCAGAGTGTTGGGGGAAAGTGGAATGGCCAGTGAAGAGCTATGTTCCGTCAGGATACCTCGTCTCCAGATGCTCCTTGTGTGTGACCCTATCAACATCAGTGCCAGGGGCACACTGTAGTTCCCAGGATGTGTAGAGCCATTATTAGGGTCTTAGCCCATTCAGGCTGCGGTAACAAAATTTCATAGACTGGGTGATTTACCCATAGCAGAAATGCATTTCTTATATTTCTGGAGCCTGGAGGTCTGAGGTCAGGGTGTCATCCCCGGGGAGTCCTGGTGAGGCCCCTCTTCAGGTTGGAGGCTCCCAACCTCTCATTGTATCCTCAGACGTTGGAAGGAGATGGAACGAGCTCTTAGCCCTCTGGCCTCTTTCTATAAGGCACTAATGACTACTCCATCCACTAGTCATGATCTACTAACCTCCCAAAGACTCCATCTCCAAACATCGTCACATGGGGTTTAGATTTCAACATATGAATTTGGGGGCATACAAACCTTCAGTCCATAAAAATGAATAAGAAACCCCACCTCAACTCCACTAAGCTGCAACCCTCCCTCATTGTAATTGCTGACACCAGTCCTCCCATCTTCCAAGAGTGTCTTCCTCTAAATACTGTATAGATCAGAACATAGGAGAAGGTGGCAGGATTGTTTCTCTGGCACTTAGAAAAGCAGTATCACTACAGAAGAAGGATGGCTGCTCTTCTAATTAGAACAAAACCTGGACCTCTGCACATTCCAGTAATCTTTTTCCTTTCACATCAATGGGCTGTTCTTGTGCATGGGAGGAAGAATACAATGGTTAGAATCTTTTTTCTCACTGCATATTCATTGACCTTACAGAATTCCACCCAGATTCCAACAGGAGGTTGACACCACACATTAATATTTCAGATTGTGGCCTATTTCTCTTCTTCTAAACCTTCATGTGTTACTTTGCTGGGAATGGTGAGTCAATGTCCCAGCCTACTGACATTTTAAACAAGACACCCAAGAAATGTTTTAGAAGGAAAATTAAATTGTATTTAAAGTATTATGTTGCTACTCTGTACCTTACTTTCCCTAGCTCCGATTTCTGAATAAAAATAAGAATACTGCAAGACAGAGTTTTCCTTTAAAAAGTACCTCCATGTAAAAGCAATATTTGTGTAAATGTCCCAAATTAAGTAACTGTGAATTCTAAGTAGTTAGTAAATTCCTAGCGTCAAATGAAGGAAAGATGCATTTTTATGAACTAGAATTTGCATTTTGACAATTACGTTTAAATATATATTATGATCATTTTCTTCAAACTGTCTTAACAACTTTCACCTACTGATCATAATAAGATATTCACATTGAAATTGAAATACCTTGAAAAAAATCATAATAATGGTGCAATTTCATAGGCTATGAAATAGCAATATTGTCATTAAAAGATATAATTATGAAAGATCATTGTGTGAATTTTGTCTTTCTTTGCTGAAGGAAATATAACCAACATAAACATGCATCTTTAGTGAGCAGTACCTAATTGATTTTTGTCAAAATATCAAGTAATATTTTGGCAAAAAAAAGTCCATTCTTGGCCTTTCTTATTATTTGAAATGTTACTTCTTTATTACAAAATAAGAGATGAATGCTCAAAGAATGTTGAATCTCTATCACAATCCATCTGTAAGACAGAACATTTGCACACATATGCCCCTTACCTTCTTTTAATAAAATGAAATTTTGTGCAGATTTAGGTAATATTGGAGTTAGAGTTCACTAAAAAAATTATGTGTTGCATGACTGTAAATAATGGACATAATAATATCAGTACCTGCTATTGACCCAGCTTCATTTTCACGTAGATTTAGAATTACAACAGGCAACATTTATTGAGCATTTACTATTTGGCGGGTAATGTGTTAATTGCTCCTTTTGCAAAATCCTGTTTAATTCTCATATTTTATACATAAGTTTATTTATATGCATACATATACGCATGTAAAAGTTATACATATATAGTGACTAATAATTTAGGTATACTATGAAACATGTAAAAAATAAAATTAAGTGGATGAGATAAAGATGAAATGAGCAGGCCAGGTGTGGTGGCTCACGCCTGTAATCCTAGCATTTGGAAGGCCATAGGTGGGTGAATTGCTTGAGCTCATAGGTTCGAGACCAGCCTGAGCTAGAGACCTGGTCTCGAAACATACCAGGCATTGTGGTGGGTGACTGTAGTTCCAGCTACTTGGGAGGCTGAGGCAAGAGAATCTCTAGATTATATCAAGTATTCAGTGTCTATCACATAGACAGTCTAGAGCTGTGTCTCTTACTCTGGGAACTGTCTCTGTATAGATAATACACAAAGCCAAGGAAACAGACGAGTTTGAGGTTGCTGTGAGCTGTGATGCCACAGTACTCTACCAAGGGTGACAAAGTGAGACTTTGCCTCAAAAAAAAAAAAAAAAAAAAGATGAAATGAGCAGTACCTAGGAGGCAGATGTACGTACATTTTTTCTTTTTAACATATGAGAGAACTGAGGATCCCTTTCGTTAGATAACTTAAAGCAGAATTTATGTAATTTGGGGGAAAGACTGTTTATAAAAATTAATTGTATCAATTTGCTAAATGTATGTAAATTTGACTACTTATGACATTCTAAATTGACTTCTATAAGAATATGATTGCTAAGAATGTACAACTCAACTACTGCTCACATCAGCTCTCATAATTACAGGTGCAAAGTACGTTATTGCTAACATATGGATACCACCAAACTGAACACTTAATGAGAATTCAGTAATAATTCTGAGAGATTCCAATTTTTTCTGCTAAGACAAAAGTGGAAGCAAACAAGAAATAGCCAGATTAAAAGTCAAACATAATTTTGATAGTATTAATGAAGCAAAACTCTAGTTTTCTTGCCATAGAATATATAGAGCCCTTTAAAATTCATGCAATGAAACAGAAATTTATGCCTATTTTCATGTGACTATGTAATATTCTGGGCTGCAGCTTTAGGCTTATAAAATATAATAGAAGCAGCACAGTCTTTAAAGGGAAGACGATTAGGAACACATCTCTTGTGGCACCAACAAATAGCACATGTGGAGAATTCTGACCAAAATGCATTAAAAAAATAATGGGAAAAGAGATGCACTGTATTCTTCTCTGCATTAATAAGAATAGTAATTTATAGGGAAAATGCAGTCAATGTACATTAAATTATAATAGAGATTGCCAAAATAATTGCATGATAAACACTGGTGACAAGTACCAGTTTATCTGTCAGCAGAGGTGGAAAAATTATGACTTTTTTGTTTGGTTTATTGGCAGTTCTGTTCAGCTAAAAGATATTTTGAGAGGTTATAAAGAAACATCATTTATTGTTTCCAAATAATAACAGTGATAACACCAGAATTTTGGATAGCCATAGATTTTTTTTTTAAATAGCAATAAAAGGTAACTGGGCTGAGTGAGAGAATGATGTCCCAAACTACATTCTTTCATATACTGGGTGTGTGACTTTGTGCAAATTATTTAGCCTCTCTTGAGTTTCCATTTTTATATCAGAGAATTGCAGTGATAGATGTCATGATTTTATATGATGCTTATATTGATATCAACTAAAATATTGGGTTCTGAGTATGCAGAATTAATTGTAGTGATCACCCATCTAAAAATTCACCCTTTAACGTAATATAAATATGTATGCAAACAGAAGTTGTGTCTCATGCCCGTGTGACTGAACAGATTGTCAGGCAGAGAGCAAATTGTTGCAATACAGGTGGGAGGAAGTTAATCTCCACAATACTTGACTGATAATCAGAGAGATAGTAAGAAATTCCAGATGTAGATAGAAATTCTCCTTGAGTTCCACTGCCAATTGTAGTTAGCAACCACAGAAACATCTTTCCTGATTTTGGCAATTCATGGAAAGTATAATTCTTACAGTCTTTTAACATAAGCTTTACTATCTCCTACCAATCTGCTACTTTAAAAATAGTATTTTACTCTGTTGAATAATAACAAACAGAGGCTAATTGGGAGACCATGTAGCTTCCACCAGGCAGATAGCAGTGGAGGTGGAGGGGATTGGTTAGTGGGAGATATATTTTTGAGAAAAAAATCCATAGAATTTGTGGACAGATTCGATGATTTCTTATTTGAGTGAGAGTGAGCTTTGGAATGTCATTTCTTGAAATGGAGAAAAAAGTGTTAGGTTGAAGAGGGTAGAATTTAAAAAAAAAATCCAGTTTAGATTATATCAAGTATTCAGTGTCTATCACATAGACAGTCTAGAGCTGCGTCTCTAACTCTGGGAACTGTCTCTGTATAGATAATACACAAAGCCAAGGAAACAGACGAGGTCATCTTAGGAGAGAGTTCAGAAAGAGAACTCAGTGAGGGGAGGAAGAGGTGACGGGAAGAGGGCGGAGAGAGAAGGGGAAGTGAAAGGGAAGGAAAGTGGCTGTGAGTAAAATGTGGGGCTATTCTATCCAGTGAAAATCTTCATTTACATTATGTAGTCTTTGAGGTCATTCAGAACCCAGAAATAATGATTTAAATAAATGAGCCAAAGCACTCAAGTGATGATACTGTGACCATACATAATATTGATCTAAATTCTGTTCTTCAACATGCACTATAATAATCAGCTGATTCATTAATGGAAAAACACTTCAATGCATATTTTATACACATACAGTGTTACATTTATAGAAGCAGCTTTACAATATCCCGGCATATGCATTACTGTGCCATTAATGCACCACTCAGGAGATTAAAGTCATTTGCTCTTCAATGTTTCATAGCTTATAGTTCACTAGAGGCTTAGATTAATTTCATTTGTATATGCCATTTTTGGTCCATGTATTCCTCTGATTCATTTCATCAAGACAGTTTTTTATGAAGGAAACTATGTTAAAAAGTACAAAATGAAAAAATAAGTTTAAAATTTATCAAAGTGTGCTAAGATTAAAATCATTATCTTTGGTAAACTTTTCTGTGAATTTATATGTCAGAAAAAAAGAGCGGGCTGGAATGGTGGCTCCTGCCTGCAATCCCAGCACTCTGGGAGGCTGAGGTGGGAGGATTCCTTGAGCTCAGGAGTTTGAGATCATCCTGAGCAAGAGCGAGACCCCCGTCTCTGAAAACAGCTGGGCATTGAGGCAGACACCTGCAGTCCCAGCTACTCGGGAGGCTGAGGCAAGAGGATCTCTCAAACCCAAGAGTCTGAGTTTGCTATGAGCTACAATGATACCATGGCACTCTTCCCAAGGTGACAGAGTGAGACTTTGTCTCATAAAAAAAGAATGTACCCTGAATCCCCGCTGTTTTAGGAAGGACCTATGTTTTCACACAAGAACTATGAAAGAATAGAAAGATGACAATCTGAATTGGGCTACCATACAGCAATCTGGCCTCATTCTACAGTGTTATATATCAGCACAGAAAGGTCAGAATTCCGTAAGTCATCCTCAGGAAACGTCTTTTCCTGCTTCCTCCATTTAATAGTAATTGCATCCTATCAAGTCTCTTTCCACATATTTTCTCTAACTGCTCAGTCCTCTCTGTCTCCCTGGAACTTCCTCCATTCAGTCAACTTGTCATCATCTTCCTGCACTGAAATCTCTTTTTACTGATACTCTTGTCCCAATCTTGACCCCTTCAGTCGACCTTCCCACAGCTGCAGTGACTTGTGACCCTCTCCCACTTCCCCTGCGGCCCTCATCCGAGCCAGCTGCAGCTCATGCCTGAGTGAAGAAGCAGCTTCTTCCTAACCCGGCTCCCTCGGCCACTTCTGCAGAAGACTGATCCTGCCATTTCATTGCTTAAAACCCTTCAATGACAGCCCAATTCAATTATACTAACATCTAGTCTCCTACAATTTTATGGCTATAGTTAACTGTGTTTGTAAATTATAACAAGTGTTATAAGATACTGTATTTGACTTTTGGTAAGTTTTTTTTTTTTTTTTTTTTTTTTGGCTGTAGCATCTGTTCAGATTGTCAAATTTAGAAACCTATATATAGCCAGCATGTCATCTTTCCACAAACAGATTTGCTTTAAGAGTGTCATGTAAAGCTACATTTGCTGGAGGATCCTTCCACATAAAATACATAGAGGTATGTGTCTAATCCTTCTAAAAGACTTGGCATATAAACAAAATACAAAGTTAGGTTATGTAAGAACTCTAATACTTATAGTCATGTTACATAAGGCTTTGCATGTTATGAAAACGTAGTGTATTCTTGGGAAATTACTCCCTATGTTTATGATAACAGATTTTCATGTATTGAAAAAGTTATGCTATTAAATTTTAAGGTCTTTAAATGATAACTTGTTTAAAAACTTATTACTAAGTCCTGATTTTAGTTTATATAATTCACAGCTACTTCCATATATATTACTAATGAAAAAAATCTGGATTTATTAAATCAGACATATGAATTATTACATCAAATTTTAGAAGAACTTTTTGTATTTTTTATAGAACTGAACAAATTTGATATATTTGATATTTGTTACTAGAATATTTCTGATTAATGAGGCCAATAGAGTTAAGGTTGTTTATGTAATTTCATTGAAATTTACTAGACATAATATTCATATATGATTATAATTACATGGATTAATTCTAATCATTTGTAAATTTACACTTTTATTTTATTTTTATTTTTATTTTTTGTGACCAGAGTCTCAACCTGTTGCCCTGGGTAGAGTACCATGGTGTCACAGCTCACAGCAACCTCTAACTCCTGAACTCAAGTGATTCTCCTGTCTCTGCCTCCCAAGTAGCTGGGACTACAGGCATCCACCACAACACCCGGCTACTTTTTGGTTGTAGTTGTCATTGTTGTTTCACAGGCCCGAGCTAGATTCGAACCCGCCAGCTCTGGTGTATGTGGCTGGTGCCTTAGCCGCTTGAGCTACAGGTGATGAGCCAAATTTACACTTTTAAAATGAAAATTTTTTAAAAAGAAAAATAAGATTAAAATGTTAAGCAGAAACACCGTAACTACTCAATTGAAAAGTCTCTTCTCCACTCTCTAATTTTTATCAAGAGAGTCACTATTACCTCTCTAATCTTTTATTCTCCTCTCAAATCTATTTCTCCTTCTGGTATTCCTGCCCACTAGGTCTAATTCAAGGTCATGAATTCCTTTTAACTCCCAGAAGTCAGTAGAAACTGCATAAAAGGCATATAAAAAATTGCCTGCTGCCTTAGTGGTGCTGGGCCTTTCTCTCTAACTCAGACAGGGATAGTATCCGAAGGGAAAGAAGAGGGGAAATGTTCCAAACACGTTTGAGAATTGCCAGGTAGAAGCAGAAAATAGGATTCAGGGTTTGTTTTTGTCTTGGGGACTAGAGAAGCTGTTAGCAAACATGAAAGCTACAGGAAAATCAAACTTTTTACCAGCCATGTTTCTCTTAAACTGCTAAGAAGAAGATATTTAGAGGAGAATGTTACTTCTTCCAGATCAATTAAAGTCAATTTAGTCAAAGTCACAATTCAAGGTGTGAAAACTTCAGAAGTTGAAGATAACACGTTTTGTAAATGATTTTCTAGCATAGATTTCTACATTCTTCCTCCAAAACTTAATGTACCCCTTCAAGGAATACCTTCTTCTCTGATAGGAATCCAGTCATAACTACATTGTCAACTAATCTTTGTAAACATCTCCAAAAAATTATAAATGTCTCAAAAAAGTATATTGTTTTAAAAATTTATGCTTTTTTTGTTTTTCAGGATGTCAAACTTGGGACAATTTGACTCTGATTTTTATCAATCTAATTATACCATTGATAATCAAGAGCAGAATTATAATGATTCTAATGCCAATGGAAATCTCTCTGGATCTAGAATGTAAGTCCATTAAGAAGTCTTAATATCATGCCAAGGGCTTAGAGGAAGAGAGGCTTCCTTTGAAGAAGTCAAAGTTTTCCCCAGCATCTCAATAGAGTCCCCAAGAAAAAATTTTCAGGAAAACATGCAGAGACGTTAATCCAGTTCTCCATCAAGCCCTTTATCCCCTCAGGCTTGGGTTCTCTCCACATTTCAAAATATCACAGAGCAGGGAGTCTGGGCAAATAAGAGCATTTTCCTTTTTCCTAAGGTTTTACAGGACACTGCTTACAGAAAATATTTCATTTCATTTAATAAACTTTTGTTGAGTGCCTGCTTGTATGACAGAAATTAAGATGGGTACTACAAACCCAAACATAAGGATGGAATCCATAGTCCTTTTCTTCACAAAATGTAAGATTTTATGCTGAGAAATTGGGCAACTAAATATGTGATGATAACAGTGTGACTAATGTGCTATAATGGAATCAAGGTAAATATATTTCAAAATATATTTGTTATTTGAGATGAAAATTCTACTTGGGTTGAAAATAAAATGAATTAAGGTTAGTATTTTCCCTTCACTGGTAGCAAAATATGGCATTTAGAGTAAGAAGAATTAGGTTCGATTTATGGCTCTAGTTAGCAGTTGTTGTCTTTGTGATACTGGAAAGACTTCTCTGTCTCAATCTGAAAAATAAGGATATTAATCCACTTCAATGGAAAATAATTACAATAATGTATAGGAAAGTGTTTTTTGAAGTAAGGCCACTATATAAATACTATTAATTTATATAAATATTACTTGTAAAAGAAGTTGAAACTTTGTTGCCTAAAGCCACATAAAGGCAGTGGATTTGGTTACACAGTTGCTTTTTGGGGCATTGTTGTGTGGTCTAGGTTGGCAGAGGAGAAGGGTCAGACCATTTCAACTTTCATAATAACAAACATTTACTGTTACTGTGTTAGAAACTGTTCTGAGGTTTATATAAATTAACTCACTGAATCATCAAACACCCACATGAGCTAGTTACTACAGGTTGAGCATCGCAAATCCAAAAATCTAAATCCAAAATGCTCCACAATATGATGCTTTTTGAGTCTGAGTCTGTCTCTGCCTCTTCCTCTCTCCCTCCCCTCACACCTGCTCCCAGTTCATGGGGCTAATTTTTGTTTTTTCTTCAGTTTTTGGCCGGAGCAGGGTTTGAACCCACCACCTCTAGCATATGGGGCTGGCACTCTACTCCTTTGAGCAACAGGCGCCGCCCCATGGGGCTAATTTTTAAAAGCCTGTTTCACTCAGTGGCACACTGATCTGAAAGGTGATTGCACTTACTAAGATAATGAAGATATTTATATTTAAAAACATTTCTTATTTTAGAATGAGCAAGGAGATACTTTCTCTTTAAAAAAAGAACAACAACAACAACAAAACAACACTTAACTATTCAGTAAGTCAGATAGGGATCATATCTAACCACTACACCTAGTTACCTAGGTTATATTACTTTCCCACTATACTTTTCAAATTTTTGAAATGTGAAGGCTATTTATATTATTTGAAGAAAAAAAAATAGATATTGCTACATAGAAGTGAGGGCAATCTGGCCCCATATACTGAGGGTGGCAGGTTCAAACCTGGCCCCGGCCAAACTGCAACAAAAAAATAGTCGGGCATTGTGGCAGGCACCTGTAGTCCCAGCTACTCGGAGGCAGGAGAATTGCTTG
The DNA here is from genome assembly GCA_963574355.1 of Loris lydekkerianus. Lineage (NCBI taxonomy): Eukaryota > Metazoa > Chordata > Mammalia > Primates > Lorisidae > Loris > Loris lydekkerianus. Next base: position 2,513 of record CAUYPK010146741.1, on the reverse strand, counting down.
AACCCAGGAGTTGGAGGTTGCTGTGAGCTGTGATGCCATAGCACTCTACCGAGGGCAACAAAGTAAGACTCTGTCTCTACAAAAAAAAAAAAAAAAAAATCTCTTTAAATGTTTGGTAGAATTTTAATAGATCAATCGTGAATCATCATCTTTTCTGATTCTTCAGGCATGATATTCTAATATTTCAAACACAGTTAATGGCATCACTTCGGATGTCACTGGACCAACCAGAATCTGGGAATGTTGTATAAGTCAACTCCCAAAGCTACCCCCCCAGACCCACACTGTCCCTTAACTGAGTCTATACAACATGGTAACTGAGTCTATACGATGTGGTAACTGAGTCTATACGATATGGTTTTGCAAAGGGCACCGACAGACAATTCCTGCTTTTGGAATCTTACATAGAAAAGACATTTCTTGGAGTCCAGACTAAATCTTTTTCCACCACCAGGATCCTCTTTCTGTTGACCCATCATACTATTGTCTCCTTCTGTTTAATGTGGGGGTGGTCAATGTTCTGGAAACCTCTGTGGCTTCGAGTTCCTGAAAGGTTATAATGGCTCCTGGTTGGAAGAAATATACATAAACTTGAATACGAGATCAAAGGTGGAGATAAAATTTTAAGAATTTTACTTATTTGGTGGCACATACCTCACCATCCAAATTACAGTGTATTTCTTCACATCACACAGGGGGTGGACTCACCAGTTACATCCCCCCAGTTGAAACTGACTATTAGGACGGAGTTCAAACGTAGAGTTTTTTTAAAAAAAACAAAATATCTTATAAAATGGGTAGGTAGAAAAAAACAAAACAACAACAACAAAAAAAACCCTTCTATGAAGACCTGAAGGTCATGACTTCACCTATGAATCAAGAATCGTGGAGGAGCTGGAGCAAGATGGCAGCCGAGTAACAGCTTCCCTGCAACTGGGCACCGTGAGTCTGGGGAGATAAGACTTCAGGCATCTCTGGCTGGTGGGATCTGCCTATAATCATCCCTTTGAGGATACAGGGAGTCAGCAAGGGACTTCTGGACCCCAACAGGAGGACAAAAACAGTGGAAAACTGGCAAGTGGTTGCATGTTTTCAATCAACCTAATCCTGCTGGCAGCTGTAAGTGCAAGCAGCAGTGAGACTGCAAACTGGAAAGGCCATGCCTATGAACTGTTTCAGTGTTTTTGCACTTGGCACTCAGTTGAACTGCCTTTGGGAGAGCATGAGCAGGAGTGTGGAGAATTTTGGGCATTCTCTAGGACCCCAGACTGAGCTGCTGAGCCAGATAGAGCTAATAGTGTATGGCTGTGGGCCGCAGGGAGCCATTGTGAGGAACTGCCCCGGCAAACTCAGCCCTCAGGGTCACAGAGCAAGGATTGGGCAGGAGCTAGTAACCTAATGACTGAGCAGCCTAAAGGCGGGGACTGAGCTGACTTACAGCCTTAGGGTTAAAGGATTAAAAATGTCCAGGGGCAGAGTGAGACTGGTTTTGGCACAGTGGAGTCTTGGGCTGTTGCCCTGGGTAGAGTGCCATGGTGTCACAGCTCATAGCAACCTCAAACTCCTGGGCTTGGCACCACCCAGACCTCCATAAGAGCTGTTCAGTGACCCCAACCGGTGACCTGCACCCACCGGGTCTCCACATTCCCTGACTAGGAACTGCGGGAGCCACGCAACCCTGCATCATCCCTCCTTTGTCCTCCCTGCCTCTGCACAGAGCCCTTTTCCTGGCCAGAGACTGCTAGAGCCTTGAGCTCTCTGTGCCGAAGTCAGTGGGTTCCAGGCACTCCCAGAACCGTGCGCACCACCCCCAGCCCTGTTGCTGGATCCACGTGTGTCACACATCATAGCTGCTTCCACAACCAGAACTCCCTAGCTAGAGTAGCCCCAAAGGAACTACACAGGGTCACTCCCTACAAAGATCCAGCAACAATAAAGTGATCCTGCTGGGGTCTAATCTTGGAGAGACACCTCCCCAACTCTGAGGATGGCCAGAGGCAATGGTGAAAAACAATCATGAGGCGAAATCAATAGAAAAACTCTGGCAATATGAATAATCAGAGTAGATCAACTCCCCCAAGGATCAATGGGGCTGAAACAACACAAGACCCCATGTACAAACAAATAGCTGAGATGTCAGAAATTGAATTCAGGATCTGGATAGCAAACAAGATCAAATTAGAATTCCTAAAGTTATCTCAAGAATTCAACAGATTTAAAGAGCAAATGACCAAAGATTTTGACACATTGAGAGAAGAAGTTGCATCCCTCAAAGATCTGAGAAACACAGTAGAATCCCTCAGTAACAGAATGGAGCAAGCAGAAGAAAGGATTTCTGACATTGAAGACAAAGCTTTTGAACACTCCCAAACCCTCAAAGAAGAAGAGAAATGAAGAGCAAAAACAGACCACACTCTCAGAGAGCTCTGGGATAATTCAAAGAAAACCAATATTCGTCATATAGGGATCCCTGAAAGTGACAAAGTGGCTTCACAAGGCACAGGGTCTCTTCT
>CAUYPK010146734.1:0-26497 GCA_963574355.1 Loris lydekkerianus | reverse complement strand
ACTATGAAGCTAAACTATAGCTTTCACATGAAGGCTATAACCCAACTATACCACAAGACTATGAGGAAAGGACCAAGGAAGGGGAAGGGAGGGGGGAGGTTTGGGTGGAGGGAGGGAGATGGGTTGGGCCACATCTATGGTACATATTTTTATCTATAATAAAAAAAAAAAAAAAGAAAAAAAGAAAAGCAAGGGATTGATGCTAGGAGGGCCTACTAAGAAAAGGGAGAAACAAATATAAACAAATGTGCACCACATAAAATATAAATATAAAGAGCAGCCAGATGTTCAGAGCACTCCAGGAAGTTAAGTTGCATGAAACATAAGGCTAGAAATGTGACTGAGGGTCATGCTGAGTAACCTCTATGTTATCCTGTGCACAATGGGAAAAACAAATGTTAAGCTGAGGACAAACTTGTTAAGAAAATGGATTTAGGAAGATGATGTAAGCTTCAGTGAAGAAACTGGTTTACTACCTGCTAAACCCTTGAAAGACAGGAGATGATGTGGGTTTTGCTGTTATAGGGTCAGGATAATAAGGAAGAAGGAAGAGATATTTCCCTTACAAATACATAAAGACATATATATATATAGATATATATATATATATCATGAAGTTTCAGATTTTGTTGCAAAATAAGTTTCTGGTACCTAATACGAAAGAAAATATTATTTTATTTCCTTCCCTAAAATGGTGTATCTTGTGTTCTTTGTGAACAAAATAGAGTGAATTATTGCTCAGCACCTTCCTTCCACCACAATTAAGTTAGACGATTTTTTCCCATTTTTGCTCCTGGAAAGATATGTTTTTTTCTATGTGGCCTGGAGGGAATCAGTGCTGCTTGAACAGACCAAATGACCCTGTCCTCTGGAATGCTGGATCTTTGACCATGAGGCTCATGCAGGCTTTGAATGACGGCCAAGATGCTGCTAGCATCCCCTGGAGAAAGATTCTCCAAGATCTAGGAAAGATGTGGAGGTATTTTCAACACGTTCAAAAATATTTATCAGTGCAAAGACTGAGTGTTTAGAGGCCATTGCAATGAAGAGGAATTTTGAGCAATCAGGCTGCCAATAACCGACATTTGGTTGAGGACTTTAATACAGAACAGGCATTGCTTTCAAGATTTTATAGAGACTTTATTATATTATTCTGACAACTTGTGAAGTGCTGTATAAGTCAGGGTCCAAGCAGGAAATACTTAGGATACACAAATTAGAGTAATTTGAGGAGAGATAAGTCAAAGTGCTGTTTGCAACTGTGTGCCTAAGATGTAGAGAAACCAAAAAACATAATGGCAGTATCCCTGGATTAGAAACAGGTAGTCTCTCTTATCAACAAGAGGATTAAAAGGGAAAATATAAGTTACCAGTAAGCAGTAACTGAAACCACATGCAGAAAAGAAAGGGTCGAGGGACCCAGGTAATGGGGCTGTTAGGGACAGACGGCAGGTGCCGGAGGTCAGCCTGAAGCAGGCCAAACAGCTTAACCTCTTCACCATAAAGGGGAGAGACTTTAGGAGGCCAATGAACATCCATGAAAATCTAGCTCTTAACAACCACAAGGGCAGGAAACTTGAGGTTAGAAACTTTTTCAGGTTTGGAGCATGCCCAGCACTGGGAACTCACCACTTAATATAAACTTTTATCCTGCTTAATTAGTGGGATAAAAATCACATCCACCAGTGCCAGGACAGTTTACAATTGCCATGGCAACTCCTAGAAATGACCCTGTAAGGTTAAAAATGGGGAGGGCACTAAGTTCTAAGAACTTCCCACATCTTTCTAAGAAAAATGAATATTCCTCCTATTGCTTAGCATAACATTAGACATAAATATAAGAGTACAGCTGAATTAAGACCCCAATGGGGCCTTTATTTTTCTGCCTTTGTAGTAAAGACTCTCCTGTGAACTAAGTGCATCTGTGTTTGATCTGTCACTGACTTGATACCATATCCCATGATTGGCCCTCAAAAGACAAGGGCCAGGGAATTCCAAGCCTTTCCTGACATGAACTGAGACAAAGGTACAGGGATACAGATAATCTGACCTTGCAAAAGAGCCAGAGCTAATGGAATCAATACTGCATTGGCCAGGTTCTCCAGAGAAACAATAGGAGATATCTCTCTGTATCATATATAGATATACATATATAAGGAGAGAATTATAAGATTGATTTAAAATATTTATACACACACACATGTATTTATTTTAAGAAACTGGTTCATGTGATTGCAGAGACTAGCCAGTCCCAAATGAGTAGGACAGATCAACAGGCTGAAAACTCAGGCAGAAGTTGATATTATAATTTTCCGCCTATAATTTGTAATCAGGTTTATAAGCTAGAATCTTAAGCTCATTTCAATAATACAGTCCAGAGGCAGAATCCTTTCTTCGCTGACTCAGTTTTGCCTTTTAAAAACTTCAACTGATTGGACAAAGCCCACCCACATTAGCAAAGTTAATCTCCTTTACTTGATGTCAGCTGATGATATATGTTAATTAAGGTAGAACCTCCATAACCTCTGTATGTTGACCAGTTTGTTATAGTTCCTTGAGGGGTAACTTGTAAAGGTTAAACAATGTATGTACAAAATATCTTCACAGCAATATCTAGACCAATTTAGACCAAGTGAATGGGCACCATAGCCTACCCAAATTGAAACATAATTTTTTTTTCTATTTTTAAGAAATTTATTGAAATGGAATTGTGGTTTTTTTTTATTAAGTCATATACACATAGATCATGTATACATTAGTGCGTTTATGAGGTACAATGTGCTGATTTTATATACAACTTGGAATGCTTAGATCAAATTAGTTAATATAGGGTTTCACCTCATTTAATGATTGTGTTTAGACATTTATATTCTATACTTGGTAGATTTGACATGTGCCGTGGCAATATGCTCCACAATGTGGTCCCACCATTTACCCTCCCATCATCAAACCTCCCCCCTCCCCTCTCCTCCCCCTTCTCCTCCCTCCTACATCCTGGGCTATAGTTGTGATTTATCATTCATATGAAAGTGTGAGTGATTATAAATTGGTTTTATAAAAGTACTGAGTACATTGGATCATATTCTTCTAAGTAAAGTATCTCAAGAATAGAAGAAACATACAATTTAATCATCACAAGTACCCAGACCATTCTTTTCCTTCATGTGTTTGGTCTCTTGCTAGGGGTTCCTACTAGCCAAACCCAATCCATAAACTAGAGGTTAAGGGAATCTCCTGACATAGTCTGAAAAGCCTGGGCTTTCTAGGGTATATATATGGCCCTACTGCTTCTGACACCCACAAACATTCAGGAGGGAAATATTAATATTAATAAGTCTTGGCAAAACTTTTTGTCATAATTTTTATGTTCAGTTTTTTAAGTTAATTTCACAATTTCACAACAGGCATAACTAATAGCACTATGAGATTTTGGAAGTATACAGAATCAATGGGAAGGTGAGGTAACAAAAACTTAAAAATCTAGGGAGTGGAAGATTTAAGATTTGATCCCACGTTTCAAGCATTAATTTGCCAAGTGCCATCTCATGCACATGAATCTAGGGTATCAGTAAAGTACACATAAATGGCTTAGCACCATCCATGTATATTTGGATTCAGGTGGTATGGGGTGTTGCCTCAAAATCATAACTTTTAATTATCCATTTCAACAGTGTTACATATTAATGGATTTACCTAAAAAAAAAAATCGTGAAATAGGTTTTGGCATGTAGATAGATTTAGATGCTCATTATGTTTAACTATAATAAAAAGGTATAAATATGTACCCATAAGTACCAAATAAGGACTTTAAAAAAAAGATATTTTCTTTATTAGTATAATTATCATTACCTACTATTTTTCTACTTCAGACTATAGTTTGTTTTTCTTGATAGCGTTTCAATCTAATGCCAAACACCAGTATATTTGCTAGCAGAAAGAAACTCTGAATATCCAAACTCTGTTGCTTGTATCTGAATAAGCATGTTAATTACTCCAAGGCTTTGCATTTCTTTGCTGATTTATTTTATTTTGAAAAACAAACTATCATGATTTTTTTTTCTCTTTGAAATTTCCTTACTAGCTCATCAACTTTATTTGTACAAATTGAGAATATCATTTGCTACTATCTAACTTTTTTATTTCTTCTTGGTAGTGTAAGGGCAGAATGAATAAACACTTTAGGTACTGATTTCTAGAATATAAATCAATTATTTCCTAACAACCTATAGCTTGGAAGTCACCACAGTTACTCTGAAAATGAACTTATATTAGTAATAAATATTTTAGGTTTTGTGGGTCATAGGACTTCTGCTTCAACTACTGTATTCTGTCATTGTAGAAGTTCAGGAGCCACAGACAACAGGGAGAAAAGTGTGAATGTCTTTGTTCCAATAAAACTTTATTTAAAAACTCTGGAGTTTGAATAGTCTCCTTCTGTTTTAGCCATCTAAAAATATAAAAACCATTCTTAGGGCTCGGTACCTGTAGCACAGTGGTTATGGTGCCACCCACATACACCAAAGTTGGTGGGTTTGAACCTGGCCCAGGCCAGCTAACCAACAATGACAACTGCAACAAAAAATAACCAGGTATCATAGAAGGGGCCTGTAGTCCCAGCTACTTGGGAGGCAGAGGCAAGAAACTTGCTTGAGCCCAAGAGTTTGAGTTTGCTGTGAGCTGAGACACCATGGCACTCTACTGAGGGTAACATAGTGAAACTATGTCTCAAAAAAAATTATACACACACACACTTTTCTTAGCTTACAGGCTATACTAAAACAAGTGGTCAGCTGAATTTGGTTCACTGAATTTGGTTATTGAACTCTGCTTCAGGGAGATTCCAAAGGGACTCTTTCTAACATCGCACATCTATTACAAGGTTTTTGAAGGAGGAGATTAGAGAGATAACAATTGACATTTATTGTACATTTATTCTGTCGGGTGTTTTATAAATTTCCTCAGTTAATCCTTACAAGTGATGAAGTATCTGCCTCCCCCCCACGTAATCTGTGGTTTCACAGCAAATATGAGCATGTCATTTAAGAGGCTACTGAGAGAGTCTGAGGACAGCATCTTAATCTGCTTTGTGCAACACAACAGACTCAAATTTTACCTTATACTCCTGAAGATATATTGTGATTAGAGACATTTGGTTATGACTTTTATTTAAAGAATACAGAAGTTCAGGCCCACGTAAATAGCTATAAGAAAGTTGTAGCTCTACGTTCAAGGATTTGAAAAAGCAAAATTCTAACACAGTGGTTCTCAATCTCAGCTACACGATAGTATCAATCAGTCTTTAAAATTCCTAACTTCAAAGCTACAGTACAAAACAATTAAATAAAAATCTTTGGAGGGAGGATTCGGGCATCAGTATTTTTAAAAACTTTCTAGGATAATCAAAAGTATGGGTAATGTTGAGAATTGCTGTTGTGTATGGGTAATGTTGAGAATTGCTGTTGTAAATTAGGGTGTTGTGTTCAAAAGTACAGAGTTGTGTCTGGTAAACACATATGGATTGTAGGAGGTATTGCAGGTTGTTTGCATATAAGAGCAAACACATATACATGCATATGTATACACACACACACATATATATACTCACACACATTAAGACTCTTAAGGATCCAACCATTTCTGTTTTCCAATGCAAAACAGTTTCACCTGTTTTTATAAATATTTTATAAAAAAGTAAAATTTATAAATTGTCCATTATTTGCCAACACATAGTGTTGCATCTAGAAAATCAAGAAACAGAAAAGTGACTTTAAATAAAAATATGTTTGTTATATATGCCTGTCTGTTCATTCGTATGCCTTTGTATCTATCTATCTGAAAAGATGGATACAAGACAAGGAGGGAAGGGGAGCATGAGTTTTGGTTTGTGTATCATCCCCTACTGTCAAATTCTGAATTACAAAATGTGTTGGTAAAGTAGATCTAAAGGTGAAAATTTAGTTTTGATCCAATGCTACTGTGTTTGGTCCATAGCTGAGGAATGGTGTAGTCAGATCTGTACTTAAGAAAAAACATTATTGACTTGAAGAGGACGGTGAGTGAGATTAAAGGCAAAGCAGAAGTTAGGACCAAGTAATAAGCATGCACACAAGAGCAGAAAATGGAAAACTTGAGGACCCCAACAGGAATGAAGCGTAGTCCATGAGACCTGGTGACTGTAAAAGATGAAATGGAAGTTTTCAGCTCCCTTGAAAATATTCAAATTAGAAATTTTGAGGCATATGATTAAATTCTGTGATCTATGCCACAATAGTCTCGCCAAGCTACAGTTTTGTTGACAGCAGCTAAGTATCTATATGTGGACAGACCAATGAAAAGTGTTTTTATGAGTAATTCAGTGATTAAATAAAATAATCTGGTCATAAAGAATCAGATTTAGTGCTCAAACCTACTTTGAAAAATGTTTGGACTCTACAAGTTATTTCAGTAGATTAAAAAAACAAAAGAAATTCATTTAGTTAGCAGCAAATTACAAGAAAATTCATAAGAATTCTAAGAACTGGTCGAGAAGATAGCAAATAATTTCTTGTGCTCCGATAAAGTATCTAATATCCTTAATATTTAACATTCAGTCATTGACAATAGATATACATTGATTTATTTTGCTGTTATCATTAACATTATTTTTTAGTAAGCAATTTTTATATATTTTCAATACTGGGTTGGAAAAAACAATGTATGCCAATTTTGTAAAATTGTGAAAATACACAAAATTACAATTAATAAAAGAAAACATGTAGTTGCAAACCACTGCAGTTCTACCTCCTGTTCCACTTTCCCATCCCTGGATCTGTGGAAAAATTATCTTCTATGACAATGGTCCCGGGTGCGAAAAAGGTTCCTACCCATGGCCAGTAAGGAACTGGGTCACACAGCAGGAGGGGACAGGAAGGCGAGAAAGCCAAGCTTCCTCTATGTACAGCCTCTCCCCACTGCTCACATCATCACCACCTCATCTCTGCCACCTGTCCCTTTCCCTACCACTCCCATCAAATCCCATGGGAAAAACTGCCTTCCATGAAAACAGTCCCTGGTGCCAAAAGGTTAAGGATTACGGTGTTGATATACAGAAACTGTTTTTCTGTTTTTTACCCAATAAACATTTGCGTTAATTATTTGGAATCTTAAGAAGAAGCCCATGATAAACATTTTTGGAGAAGTCTTTTTTTTTTTTTTTTCATTTTTGATGGATTTAAACATTCGTTTCTCTCCAATATGAATCAAGGAATTGGTTCTTAAAGGGAAGATAGTTAAAGGTAAGATGACTGTTTATAAGAAAGGCAAAAGCAATCTTCCAAACGGAGTGTCCCTTTTTATACACACACCAGCAATACATCGAAGTTCCACTTGCTCCCCATGCATACATTTGGTACTGTCAAATTTTTTTTATGTTCACATGTTAGCAATAACTTGTAAAATTTCATTCATTTGAAACATTAATTTACAGCAATAAATGAATTTAAAACTCTTAATTTGTTTCTGAATTTCGTTTTGTCTTGCTATTAATATGCCAAAATAGTTTTAGTCACATATATGTATATATGTGTATGTGTGTGTATGTATATACATGTTTTCTTTTACTGAAGTCAGTGTAATTCAAAGAAGGTACAGTGTGAGTGGACTTGTTTTTGTTCCACATGATGTGGGGTAGCTTGAATAGCTGGAGCTACCCTTGTACGGATCTGCAGTGATCATCAGTCTGGATCTTGGGTTTAATATTGTTTAGTTCCCTTGAATCTCCCCTACTATTTTCTTTATATAGTTTCTTTGGGCTTCTCAAAGCAAGGTAACTGCCAAGTCTTCTTAAGCTTTAGACAAGGAACTAACAATTCTATTTCATCCTGTTAGTTAAGGCAGGTTAAATGCTTAACCTCCAATCAAGGTGAGAAGACTACCCAAAGACATGAATACAGGAGGGAAAGTCCATTGCAGTCACCAATGTAATCGATTGCCAAAGTTTACATTATCGTTGAACAACTAATAATGGCAGAAGTTAAAATATGTTTAAAAACTATTGGTGGGGCCAGGCATGGTGGCTCATGACTGTAATCATAGCACTGTAGAAGGCTGAGGCGGGTAGATTGCCTAAGCTCAGGAGTTCTAGACCAGTCTGAGCAAGAGAGAGACCCTGTCTCTAAAAACTAGCTGGGCATTGTAGCAACCATCTGTAGTCCCAGCGATCAGGCAGGCTGAGGCGAGAGAATCACTTTGAGCCCAAGAATTTGAAGTCGAGCTATGACACCACAGCACTCTACCAGGGTGACAAAGTGAGACTTTGTCTCAAAAATAAATAAATAAATAAATAAATAATTGGTGAACACAAATAGAAACAAATAAGAAATTGCATTATTAAGTGCAAACAAAATAGATTTTTTTTTCATAGAGTCTCACTTTGTCGCCCTCAGTAGAGTGCCCTGGCGCCATAGCTCACAGCAACCTCAAGCTCTTGGGCTTAAGCAATTTTCTTGCCTCAGCCTCCCAAATAGCTGGGACTACAGCCACCTGCCACAATGCCAAGCTATTTTTAGAGATGAGGTCTAACTCTGGCTCAGGCTGGTCTACAAATCGTGAGCTCAAGCAATCCACCCGCTCGGCCTCCCAAGTACTAGGATTACAGGCCTGAGACACTGCGCCCAGCCCAGACAAAACAGATCTAAAGAAAAATACTACATAGGACAAAGAGGCCATTTTATATTGACAATAAATTTACGATTTAAAAAATCCTTAGTTCTTTAAACTTTATATGTACATGTGGCACATGACATAACAATCCCAATATAAATCAAAATGTAAAACTATAAGCATGCCAAACCTGTTTATCTATGTCAAAAAAGCATTTATTAAGGGGATATAATAAAAATACGTGGAAAATGATGTACCCTTGTACTTTAGCAGATCTTGAACAAAGTATATACTGTACTTACTATAAAAAGTAATGCATATATTCCTTTCAGGCCATCTGATATACAATAAGGTTTTGTGATCATAAGCCTCAAAATGGAGTCACTTATGATAAGTGACTCAGTCCACAGTGAAACTGCAGACCCCTCAAAGTGAAAACACGTATATGGTGTGATAAGATCACATTTGCTGTGGCCAAACACCCCCAAAGCCAACAATAAATTGAAGCCAAAAGGTGGCTGAGATAGTTACCATGGACACTTACTACAGAGGGCCATAAAAACAGCAAAGAAACTGACCAGGGCCGACATGCCTGCAGAATCTCTGCCCATGAGAATGCTAAGCCCTCCTCTGGTCTGACAGTGAACAGGAATTTTCAGAGAAATCTTGATCCATCTGATACATCAGTCAGCATGCTGGACCCCTTTTCTCTCATCATGCTTGTGTGTATTGAATTTATTGGCATGATTGTTGGTATATGTGTGTGTGAGAAACCCTCTCAACAAACCGAATCTAAAAACGTACAACTGGTCACTGAGTCATTGTGAAACCACCCGGACAGACGTAGCACAATTAGATAGAATTTGACATGATACCATCTTACCACGCATCCATAAGGTAGACAGTTTATTTGCACTGACTCCAGTCAAAGATCTGGCGTTTAACTGTATTCTCTCTTCTGTTATGAATAAATTGTTATTGTTCATATTGCTTAGCAAGTTTACCCTGAAGGCAAACATTCATTCCTAAATGTCTGTAGGCCTCTTATTGCCAGAAACCCTGCAGAATAAACTATAAAACCCGAACGGTAGTACCTCATGCCGTGACGTATCTCTCCTCAGTCTGACGCACCCCTACCTGCTCAGTTTCCCATGTTAGGGCTGCATTGCTGAAAACTCTACTCTCCACAGAGAGGCAGGTAAATGGGTAGGTGGGAAAGATAAATGGTCCTAGATAATCAAGAGGCAGAACTTTTGCAATTGGGGACCGACTGAAAGATTTCTGAGAGGAAATGTCTGCTTTTGAGTAGGAGTGGATACTCAGTGACAATGTATGATAGTTTTTCCTTCCTGCCTAGACTCGCTGGTTTGCCTCTAGGCCTCCCTGGTTTGCCTCTAGGCCTCCCTGTGTTTAGGTATTGAAATTAACTGTTTTGGATCTTGTCTGTCCTGGTATGTAGGTTCTTTAAGGAAAAGAGAATGATTCATACATAGTTCTCCACCTGATACATATGTAGGATTCGGTGCCTGGTATATCAGAGGCAAATACTGAGCATACATGTAACATACATTCATCTCCCCACCAAAGAAACAAAACAAAACAAACAGAACTCTATATATTACACTAGAACAGGATAGTTAACAAAATAAAAACCAGGCGGCACCTGTGGCGAGTAGCTAGGAATACAGTCACCCGTCACAATGCCACTCAATTTTTCTATTTTTAGTAGAGACGGGGTCTCACCCTTGTTCAGTCAGGTCTCAAGCTCACGGGATCCACCCACCTCAGCCTCCACAGTGCTATTTCCTTTTTTGAGACAGGATTTCACTCTGCTGTCCAGGCTGGAGTTCAGTGGCTCAATCAGCTCACTCTAGCCTTGAACTCCTGGGTTCAAGGAATCCTTCTGCCTCAGCCTACCAAGTATCTAGGACTATAGGACAGGCCATCAGGTCAAGTTGATTTAAAAAAAATTTTTAAATAGAAATAGGGATCTTGCTATAGTGCCTGGACTGGTGTAGAACTCCTAGCATCAAGTGATTTTTCCACTTCAGCCTTCCCAAATGCTAGGATTACAGGCTTGAGGCAAGGTCTAGGCAAGGTCTGCTCTTGCAACCTTAAAGTTCTTAATACATTCTTAATATGAAACCACACATTTTCATTTTGTAGCTGCTCTCACAAAGTATGAAACTGGTTATGGTAGAATATAGAAGAACTGATTACACTTTCTTTCATCTTCAGTAGCATGACTAATCCTTTTTAATTTTACATGTATCATATATATGTGTCATGTTTGGGTGTTTATCCCTTACCCCGTCATGGCAATCTGTGCTCCTCCTAGGAAATTAAGACTTGAGAAATAAAAACCTTCAAAATATCCCAAACGTCAACACTTAGGAGCATGTATAACATTTTAAATATACTCACCACGTCTGTTTTCTATGCAATTTTCTTTAAAAGTTAAAATGATTTCTATATCCACACTCATATATGCAAACACTTTCCAATTCTTTACCTTTGGCCTTTTATAATAATTAATAATATATACTTTACAACATTACGTGTAGATGACTAATTGATAATTCAATTGTATATTTCTTTTTTCTTTCTCATTCACAATTTTTCATTATTCTTTTGTTCTTACTGCTATTTTCCTTTTCTAGTTCTTAAGCTTGTTTTGAAGCATCTGAGACTTAGAAAAAACAAGAAGAGAATAGTAGAAATTAGACTTTCTCACAGAGTTAAGATACATCTTTTTTTCTACATGCTAAATATGATATTTGTATAGTAGCACATTATCTACCATTCATTAGATATTTGTTAGATATAAATTATTTGATTGTTTTTCAAATGACATTGATGTCTGTATCACTCTTAATGGTATTCTCAAACCAGATCCCCATTGGATTCCTTGAGTCTGAAACCTACATTTAACAGAATCATCCAGGAAATTGCTGTCGCAAGTATTTTATCATGTTTTCTTGAGACCTGAATTTGCTTACCTCCAAAGTTCCCAGGAGACAAGGACAGACTTATACATAGAAATATTATGACAACTCCCTAGTCACTGAAAGAAATGCATTATGTGTGTAGCTATAGCTTTATCATATAGTCTTTGTAACATTTCACATTTGCCATTACAGAATTAAGTAACTTTTGTTTTAAAATGTGGAATGCCAATTAAAGTCCAACAAATTTTTTGAGAAGTTGATCCCATATCTTAAAGTTTGCATCTTATACTTCTCTGATCTTTCTCTGGGTATTAGTATGGAAACACAGTCTGAACATATGTTACAAAAACGGCAGCAGTCCAAAAGGACTATTGGGAGGAACTGAAGAGCTAACCATTTTTCTAGGTAAATAAAAGCAGATGACTTTCTGTAGAAATTGCTGTTATGTTTTCAGCATTGCTTTATAATACCAATTGCACATAGTTCATATCAAAGGGCACTGAGTCTGCATAGAGTTTTCTTTAAAATAATCTAGAAGATTCAATAGGCAGAGTGTATATTGGCTGGATTTCAAAGAGAAATAGATATTCTGCAGGGAGTGTACTAGTTGATTCTTATTTCCAACCTTATCATTATGCTAAACAATTTAAAGAAAGATTAGTTAAGCTCTCCCTTTGTGCCAAGGGCTATGCTACATTCTTTGCATTCATTATTTAATTAAATTCTCCACTTTTCTAAGTAGATGGTATTTTCACTTCAGTTTTAGTAATGAGTAGTTCAGATTTAAAACATAAAAGACCTTGCTCAAGCTCATATAGCTATTAAATTGTAGAACTACATTTGAATCTTCAAAATCTGAAACCACAGTTCCTTTTCTTAATGACTATGCTGAGGTTTGCTTAACCTTTACCAACTTCCCCTAATAGTACATTATCCAGACCAGGACATTGACATTTGCAAAATATTAAGAAGTAGATTACAATTCTTACTTAGATTTCACCCATTGTTACATGTATTCATGTGTGTATTTCTATAAATTTTACAACATATTTAGATTTGTGTAGACACCACTTGGATCTACTCAATGTTTTACATCTGAAGAGAGTTATAGGATGTACCTAGAAATTAATTTCATTATATACAACCCAGGCAGGGAGATAAATCAAAAGAATGCCTTGCAAGGCCATAGTCAGCCTAGTCATGGCTGAACAGGCTCGATTTCAGGTATTTACAAAGAGGGGGAACTACAGTGATTAAAAGAGCATACTTGTTTGAAAAGGAAGAATGAATCTCATAAAAATCAGTCAAGCACCACTCACTTCTGTCTTCTAGGGAGACAGAAGTGAGATTCCCAAGGGGGAACAAATAGAAGGGGCAGTAATGTGCAAAATATGGTTAGCGGTAGTAAATCTATAAGAGTCTTAACCTATGGTCAGAAATGGAAATGAAATTTGTACAGCTTTTCTAGTCACTGTGTTGCAGGAAGACAAGGCCCAATGGAGAGAAAGAGCACCCAAACACCACGTTTATAAGAGGAAGGGCTTTATTCACCAGCTGGGAGCTTAAGGCATAGAAGAATTCCAAATGGCCTTACTTCCCGACTGCCTTGGTCTTTCCCTTTTTATTGACAGTCAAAAAGTTCCCCCCCCCCCAGGTACCCTTCTCATTGGGCAGTTTGAACCAAGCGGGAGATGCTATTCCCGCCCCCACAGAACTATAGGATTTCACAGAACTTGGAAATTTCCAACTTTCAGGAAGTTAAGTTTACAAATTCCCAAGAGCTGAGTCACTGTGGAGAGGACCCTGCATGTGTGTCCTTGTGGTCTCCTTGAGAAGACCTGTTCTTCTAGACCTCAACCTTCTCGGGTATCCTCTCTCAACTGTGTATAATGAATGTGAATGGGTAGGACTAGCTTAAAAGAACATGAAGTTATAATGGGCAATTTAGATTTGAAATTTATTACACAAATGATAGAAACTGTGTTCCAAAACCTGGTACAAGAAAAATGGCATCATTTCTATGTTACAGAATTTGATCACACAGATCAAATTCTGTAACATCATACAGAGCTGTGTGATGAGAGCACTGCCACCTGTTTCTGCTAAGGTATTGCCAGGCCCTAATTCTATCTGTTAAACAAAGGTCAGAGAGGGAGAGCTGAAGAATGGTGGCTTGGAAATGATTATAAAACTCTGTGAGCAATAAAATGTCAAATCTGTATGCATTGCAAGGCTGAACATTTGTTGGAATTATCCAACCATTTTAGATGTACAATAAGTAAATACATAACATAACATAACATAAAAGTCCAAAAACGTATCAAACGTGTGTATATGTGTGCATGTCTGTGTGTATGAACTGTACATGTCAGAAATACTTTCCCTGCATTCTTCTCCTTTTAGTTTCTAGTCTTATTCAATATATTAAACATTAATATATTTATTTAATGTCCACTTCTCAAATATGGTTTATAGTCCTTACATGACAGCTTTTCTAAGTCACACATCTTTCATTAGTCATATTATTCATTATTTTATTATTGAGGTATGCTGGATTAATGTAATTGATGCACAATAAATTTAGACTAAATTGAACAAAATGGCATTTATTGAATGCCTAATGAGTGTTATAACTGTGCTAAAATGTTTCAAGTGTTTATTTCTATCAACGGTGATTAAGAAGGCATTTTACTGTGGAAACAGCCTAAATGCCCACCAACCCAGGAATGGATTAACAAGCGGTGGTATGTGTACACCATGGAATACTATTCAGCCATTAAAAAAATGGAGACTTTAAGCCTTTGTAGTAACCTAAATGGAAGTGGAACACATTAGTCTTAGTAAAGCATCACAAGAGTGGAGAAGCATGAATCCTATGTACTCAATTTTGATATGAGGACAATTAATGACAATTAGGACACAGTGGGGGCGAAGGAAGAAAAGAGAAAGAGAGAAAGAAAGAGGGAAGGGTGGGGAAAGGAAGAACAGAGACGGGGAAGGGGGGGGTGGAGCCTTAGTGTGTGCCACACCTTTTGGGGGCAAAACACGATTGTAAGAGGGACTGGACTTTACAAATGCAATCAGTGTAACCTGGTTTCTTGTACCCTCAATGAATCCCCAACAATAAAAAAAAATAAAAATAAAAAAAAAATAGCAAGGAAAAAAAAAGAAGGCATTTTATAAAGGAAGAAGCTAAGTCACATGGAGGCCATTCGAAATGGTAATACCCCTCAGCTATTCACTTAAGAGACCTAGGGATTTTATCTGAGATTTCTAAAGTGGAACAGAATATACCACCCTTTTGACATAAGGATTACTTTGAGCTAGAGGAAACAGAAAATCAACAGATACAGAAAGCATGGACTCCCACGAATACAGAAATAAGATATAGAAATAAGGATTCTCACAAATCTTTCCTCCCAGGAAAGTTTTACAGCCAAGAAGAAGATTGAAAGTCGGGACTAAGATGTGTCTACAAACAAACCTCATTAAATTAATCTTATTGATTAATTTTATCTTCCATTAAGTTCTTCAATATATTTCCAAGTCAATTTTCCACATTTTTCTGTTGTCTTCTTACATCTTTAAATTAATCTTAATTATTACATCTTAATTTAATCTTATTAATTAATTAATTTTATCTTCTATTAAGTTCTTCAATATATTTCCAAGTCAATTTTCCACATTTTTCTGTTGTCTTCTTACAGCTTTACACTTTATCATTCTTTGTTGAAAAAGTATATAAGCTCTTGGGCGGTGCCTGTGGCTCAGTAAGTGGGGTACCTGCCCCATATACTGAAGGTGGCAGTTTGGAACCTGGCTCCGGCCAAATTGCAGTGAAAAATAGCTGGGTGCCTATCCTAGCTACTCAGGAGGCTGAGGCAAGAGAATCGCCCAAGCCTAAGAGCTGGAGGTTGCTGTGAGCTGTGATACTGCAGCACTCTACCAAGGGCTATAAAGTGAGACTCTGTCTCTAAAAAAAAAAAAAAAAAAAAACGAGAGAAGAAAGAAAAAAAAGTATTTACGTTCTCAAGTCTGTCTTTTTGTATTCACTTTTCTAAGAAGACTTCTGTTTCTAAGGAGACACTTTTTCTCCTATTAATCTTTCTTTTGTTAGTCTAATTTGCAGGGTCCCAATCAATGAACCTAAGAAGACAGAGAAAAAAATTTGTTTCTTCCCTACAGTTACTTCAAATTTACTTTTACCAATTATTGAAATAACTGTTTCATGATCTGAGTTGTTTTCATTTAATGAAGCCTAAGCCATGGAGGGACAGATAATTTTTAAAAATGGATTAAAATAATGACTCTAAGGTAACAAATCATGTCAATGAAAAATCCCCAAGTATATGGATGCAAAGGATAATTTGGAATTGAAGAGCAATCAGGGATAATGTACAAAGAGTGATTTTAAGGAAGAAGAGCAAACATTTAATTTTGTGGGAGGCAGGTAAAAAGAAGAAAGCTGCTGTTTATCAGGAGGTGTCACAGAACTACTTAGAAAGTAAGAAGCTCCTTACTTCCGACAAGCCAAAGCAGAATAGGCAAAGAAACATTGCAAAGACTTTTTTTTTTAAGAGAAAGAGTCTCACTTTATCGCCCTCAGTAGAGTTCTGTAGCATCACAGCTCACAACAACCTCCAACTCCTAGGTTTAGGAGATTCTCTTGCCTCAGCCTCCCAAGTAGCTGGGATCACAGGCACCCATCACAATGCCCGGCTATTTTTTGTTGCAGTTTGGCCAGGGCCAGGTTCAAACCCACCACCCTTGGTATACGGGGTTGGCATCCTACTCACTGAGCCACAGACACTGCCCTGCAAAGACATTCTTTTCTTTCTTTTTCTTTTTTATTAATATTAAATCATAGCTGAGTACATCAATGCGATCATGGGGCACCATACACTGGTTTTATAAAAAGTTTGACACATTTTCATCACACTGGTTAACATAGCCTTCCTGGCATTTTCTTAGTTATTGTGTTAAGACAATTATATTCTACACTTACTAAGTTTCACATGTACCCTTGTAAGATGCACCACAGGTGTAATCCCACCAATCACCCCTCCCTCTGCCCATCCTCTCCCCTCCCTACCCCCCTCTCCCCCTTCCCCATATTCTTAGGTTTTAAGTGGGTTATAGCTTTCATATGAAAGCCATAAATTAGTTTCATAGTAGGACTGAGTACATTGGATACATTTTCTTCCATTCCTGAGATTCACCTCTACCTATATACTGTTTTGGTTGATCTATAATACTTATTCTATCCTTCCCTCTGCACCTCCCCCACAAGACAAAGTAAGTTCTTGTAGTGCAGCTTGCCAGAGTTTGGTTTTAAAGTTTCACCAGGGAAAACTAAGCAAGAAACAAAAATAATAAAATATCAGGGAAGAATTTGGAAATAAGAACTTATGAAAATAAGTAAAATTGCAAATGGAATTGAGGTAGTGGAGTAATAGAGTTTGAAATCATACAATAGTTTGTGAAAATCATTTCATATATTTGGCCTAGAAGCAACACAACGAATTCTAAGCCTGCCAAGCTTATTTTATGATCAATGCATTTAAAGGAAAAAAATATGAAATTTCACCTATTAAAATCAGAATTTTGAAAGGTGAGTAGTAATTGAAAAGTATGTATTATATTATGCCAATTTTAAAACAATGTGCCAGATAATAAAATCACAGTTATGCAAGGCATTAACTGTGCTCAAAATCATGCATATGTATTGACAGGGTCTGCTAAGAGAAAAGTAAATGTAGAACACTTACACTTATTAAAGCAATAGCATTATTATTAGAATGTTTCTTTTATTATGATTTTCATCAAAGTTATGATGGAAGTTATACACTCAATATGATGATTTTTAGCAGAACTGAAAAGTTGCTTCTTCACTCTATGTTCTCCCAGTGAGACAATATGACAAACTTTCCTGAAACTGAAATGTATTTTTTTTTTTTTTTGCATTTTTTTGGCTGGGGCTGGATTTGAACCTGCCACCTCCGATATACGGGGCCGGTGCCCTACTCCTCTGAGCCACAGGCACCGCCCCAAAAAACAAAACAAGCATTTTGTGAATTCTCAGAATTCGATAGACATAGTTGATTAATTAGATCTGTAGTCACATATATAATAAGAGAGACTGCAATTTTCCCCATAAGCTTGACTTGTTCCTACTGTGAAAGTTTATAAAACCTGAAAGAAGATTTAACATGATTTGATATGCTATAGCCTTTAAGAAAAAGCCAACTTTGTAGAATTTATCTGCAAAATATTTCCAATTTTATTCCACAACTAAAATCAAGGATGTCATGATCATAGGAGACTGTTCTGCCAATAAGAGCTTAGTGCAAAGAAAGATCATAGTCTAGGTAAAGGAAGACATTAGGTCTTCTGTTTGCTAAAGATACTGGGCAAGCAAGCATTTAATAATTCTTTGGATAATTTTATAATCTGTAAAATATATCCGCTTTTTAACAAAGAAGGTAGAAACCAAATGAAGCAAAAAATGTGAAATGTATTTATAATTTTCAGAAGCTGATGCAGATATTGTCATTGTAATCAGCCAATAATGATCTGCAATAACTAAATTATTCAAGTATGTTGTTCTCTTTTATTTCTTTATTTTCTGAAAAAAAAAAAAAATCTGTCACTAGGGGGTGGCACCTATGTCTCAAAGGAGTAGGGCACCAGCCCCATATACTGGAGGTGGCATGTTCAAACCCAGCCCTGGCCAAAAAATGCAAAAAAAAAAAAAAAAAAAAAACTGCCACTAGGAAATTAATTAGCATTGGAAAAATGTCCCATAATGCTTAGAAAAAGCATCAGCTACATTTTATTATTATATTTAGCATAGATTACATGCTTCAATTCACACAATAGAGAGGAAAATACTGTACATATTATATGATTATATATGTGCAGTTTATTTTAAAGTTGGTGAATAAATAACAACAATAAAGGTATCAATCTAAGATTTCAGGTATTCCAAGGCAAAGATTCTATTTCACTTATCCTATTCTGTTCTATTCTAGTCCATTCTGTTCTATTTTATCCCATTCTATTTTTATTATCAGGTTTTTTGAACCTTAAAAGAAGCAGGGCATTAATATAATTATCTGAAAAATTCTATAAGAGTGTTTCTTTTTCTTTAATAAGAGGATTTCTAATAAAATATCCAAGCATATAAAGATTTATTTAAGTAATAAAATAAACTCATTTCATAATGATAGAATACATCCTTTTGTTTTCTATTAGGCTCTGTAACACACATTACTTTGGGCAAGGGACAGAAACAAAGAAAGGACAGAAGAAAGGGCACAAAAAAGGTAAAGAGAAAGTATGGGAGGGAGAAAAAAGGGAAAAAAAAGAATGAAAGAAACAAACAAAAAGGGGATAGGAAAAGATGAAAGAAGGGAGGAACGAAAAGCGGGGGGAGAGGGGGGGGAGCAAGCATCTTCCAACAGCAAATCATAGCAAATAATTCTTAAAGTATAGAAAATGCCCAATTTGGCAGATTGCACAGTATTACAAATAGATGTATCATCATGCAGAACATGTGGGAGAAAAAGTATTTTGTGAGAATCTTTTAACAAATTTTTTTTTCTTTTAGTGCAGACTTTGAAACAAACATAAAAGATAAACATACTTTTGAGAAATTTTAAGAATCCTGAAAAAATATGACCACTCTTGATGCAATTCACATGAGACTTGACTGGAAATGAAATAAAACAAACCAAACAGTAAAACAGAAGAAGAGAAACTCATTCAAGACCAGTGTCATTTCCCCTAGAGCCACCTCCTTCGATTCTAGGTGTGTGAGTACTATGTCATATTTTACTATCACTTAGCATGGTGTGATTGAAATGCTAGCTGATTTGGGTGAGGACTGACTTAAAAATCATGGAGATATCTCCAATGGAAGGTGGACTAGTTTGCACAACAGACTTTTTCAAACATTCTCCTAATTTGAAATACCTTGTGATTTTGCTCTAAAAGATGACAGATCTAATGTGTGCCAAGGATAGGTTCACAATGGTATATCTTGAGCACTGAACCATACCAATAAAGCAGATCTGCTACTTTCTATTTCTGTTAAGTGCAGAAAGCATTTAGCCACTCTAGGCTTCAATTCTGTAATTCTGAAATGGTGCTAATACCTAATTTGCCCATTCATTTGTTCATCTATTCATTCAATGTTTATTCAGCCCCTGCTGTGTTTAGGCACTAGGGATACAACAATGAAAAAAAATATTTTTCTTCTATGTTTTAGATGGACACCTAGGATAATTGTCCAGAAGGTGAGTTATTAACTTAAATAACAAATATTTTAAAATATTTAGGTCTATGAACATTAACTTCCAAATACCTTTTAATCTCTTTAGAACTATTTCAGACATATTTTAATGAATTGCAATACAAAGTTTTTGAAGACCATCATTAGTATCAATGTCAGTACATATATGATACATTTAGCTGAGGTTTTTTGTTTGTTTGTTTGTTTGTTTTTTTAGAGAGAGCCTCAAGCTGTTGCCCTGGGTAGAATGCCATGGCATCCCCGCTCACAGCAACCTCAAACCCCTGGGCTCAAGTGAATCTCCTGCCTCTGCCTCCCAAGTAGCTAGAACTAAATGCACCCGCCACAATGCCCAGCTATTTTTTGGTTGCAGCCGTCGTCGTTATTTGGCGGGCTGGGCTGGATTTGAACTCACCAGCTCAGGTGTATGTGGCTGGTGCCTTAGCCACTTGAACCACAGGCGCCAAGCCATTTAGCTGAGTTTTAATATTAAAATATTTAGTAAATTTCTTTGGAATGTTATGTGTTATTAATCTCCATAATCCTCTCACACTTAGAAAGGGTTTATTCTGTACCTCTCTCTTTATCTGGTTTGTCTTGTTCAATCTTCAGAATAATCCTAGGAGAGGTCCTATTATTTTCTCTATTTTTTAGATGATCAAATGTCAGTTTAAAGAAATTTTATTACAATTTACACATTTAGGAAATGGTAGAAAATGGAATATATGCTGCCAAATTCCATGGATGATTTTTCTTAAAAAAAAAAAAAAACTATTCCAGGGCTGCACCTGTGGCTCAAAGGACTAGGATGTCGGCCCCATGTGCCGGAGGCGGCAGGTTCAAACCCAGCCCCAGTGAAAAAAAAACTAAAAAAAAAAAAAAAAAAAAGGAAATTATTCTATTTATTTATGCATTTTGGTTAATTTTAAAAATTGTATTCTTACTTTCGTAGGATGTTTGTTCTCTGTAAAGTTGCCTATACCTGTGCTATGCTTATAAATGTGCTTTCTCACAATGACAACAAAAAGCACCAAATTTAGCAAATTTGATGATTTCTGTTATTTAGATAATTCCAGTATGGCCAATTTCAAGCTGTCTACATGACATCACTAAATAAGTAGCCAACAAGATGCATACAACCATCTCCTACAAGCGAGGGGTAGAGCCAGGTCCAGCAAACTGTTGGCTATGCCAGTGAGCAGATGTTGTGTTTCACTTTGCTCCTAATAACACTAGAATTGAATCCTACAAACATTTCTTTTTTGGCACCTGTCTCTCTGGTAGGTTTTGTGGATAGAGGGCACTTGAGGATACAGTAACACAGACTAGAGCAAGAGAAATGGGCTTCTTTTTCTAGTTTCAATATTTCTTCCAACATGGGAGCCAAGGATTGATATACAAAGGTTAGGAGCCACGACAGAAAGTTTCTCTGATACTTGATAAGTGATTCCTATAAACCAGCTATGGCCCATTTCCTTGGTACATTACTTTGCCAATGTCAGACCTCATATTCTTGTGACAAGCTTACACTCTTCAAGAACTATATCTC
Organism: Loris lydekkerianus; assembly: GCA_963574355.1. Taxonomy (NCBI): domain Eukaryota; kingdom Metazoa; phylum Chordata; class Mammalia; order Primates; family Lorisidae; genus Loris; species Loris lydekkerianus. Next base: position 5,067 of record CAUYPK010146734.1, on the reverse strand, counting down.
AGAATTGAATGGAGGCTAGAGAATTGTCTTCTAAATTCATGATTCTGTTCGTATTCACTTTTCTCCAGCCCACACATATTTGCTGCTTTCTGCATTTTCAATTTCTGGACCTCATCAAGACTTCTTCAATTTCTTTAGTATTTAACTATCTATTAAATTCATTGCACCATTCCACAATTTAAATTACTGATGTGGTTTTTAATCTCCTTTCTCAAGACCAATTGATACATGAAATTAATAAAATAACCTAACAAATAAATGACTAGAAGGATGCAAGTCTCTTGGCTTTGACCAAAATTGCCCCAACATTATCTTTGAGGTTTAAATGAAGCTATTCTTGGGGTTATGCATTATTCACCAAAGAAAGGATAACTAGTTCAATCTGAAAGTAATAATAAAATAGCAATAATAGTAGGAAGAATGGTAATATCATGTAGTGTTTATTATATGTTTATTAATGGGCCAAGATATTTCCTATGAAAAGTCATCCTAAAACTTCTCCTTTAGAAAAATAAGGTCAAGGGACCAGCAGCTAACAGACAGTAGAGCCAGAAATCTACACCCAAGGCTCTAGAGTTTGTTTTCTTCTCAATTGCACCATACTGTCTTAGCAAAAGTTATTTTTTACTACAATTATTAAGATCTTAATTCTGAGGGATTATACATAGCTAGAAAAAAGAAAAAAATTAATAATAAATTTTATCATTACGATTTATTCTAAACTTATTTTATTCTCTTAGGAGTTCAGAATCTGCCAGACTTAAAAAAAATGCAGATAGTTTCTCAGTTTCTCAGTCACTTGTTCCACTTGAATAAATGACTTGGAAACTGAAAAACTTGCTTCTTTTGGTGAATACTAGAATATTCTCAGCTTACACTAAGAATAAAAGAGCTGCCAAATCTATTAATTACCCTTAATATTTAATTCTTAAGTATAATGAATTCCATCTTTATACATATTTGAGAAAATTAAGTTGAAATTGAATATATTGCCTTTTGCAGGGTTTCAGTGAATTCTGCACTATGAAAGTAGAATTCAGTTCAAAATCCTCAACAGACTCACATTTATTCTCCTGGCACATGGATCGGATGCCAACCATGGCTATGCCCTCTGCTCCATCACTTTCATATCATAATCTAGAGGGGTGACTTCAATGACACAATATAATTATAGCTTAATCCTACTTTAGACTATGGCAGTACAAGTTGTTTTTATCAGGTAAGTCTTCTACTATACCACATTTCCTATCCTCCATGAAGTCAAATTAAGCAGGGGCACATGACTACTCATGGCAACAAGATTATGGACAGAATGATGTTTATTGTTTCCAAGGCAAGCATTGAAAAACCGTTGCTCTTTTTTTCCCCTGCTGTGTAATGAAAGAATGTGATGGTTTTCTCAACCTTGATATTATTAACATTTTGAATCAGGTAATTCTGAGTTAAGATTGGACATGAGGTTTGTTCTGTGCATTGTAGGACACTTAGCAGCATCTCTGGACTATACCAACTAGACTCCAGTATCATTATCTCCAGTTTGACAACAAAAGAGATATTCTGACATTGTTAATTATCCTCTGGGAGAGGAAATTGCCTTGATTTCCAGCCCAGAGACCTTAAGGGTACAAGATCCATCCGCCCTATATCACCAACATCTACCTTCAAGACTTCTTTTATACACCAAAACTTTCTTTGATTTTTGTCACTTAATGTCCTTGTTCGGGGCATTTCAATTGCCAGTATAACCTCACCCCAACATACGTTCCCTTATTAATCCCATATACACCTCTGATTTCAGTTCAAGGGTCACCTCTTCAAGGGAGTCGCCTTTGAAATTATCAAGCCATCAGACTATACCATGACTTCTTTCAATACAAGAATATTTTCCATTTTCATTCAAAGTAATTATCTCAGTGTGATTATTTATTAACACCTGTTTTATCACTAGACTGCAAACTCTATAAAGAGGAGGGACACATCTCATTATACATTTCTTTGATTTCCCAACACATGGAGCAGTGTCTAGATTGCAATGGACTGTAAATATTTCTTGAAAGAATTAAGGAAGGAAGAAAAGAAACAAGGAAGTTAATTAAGTGGACAAGCAAATTGGAATTTCTGTAAAGCAATAAAAACTGAGATTTCAACCCATATTTTCCTCTTTTGCCCATGGAAAGGAGTAAAATGTAAAGCATTAGAGGAATACTGGTTATGAAATATAGTATATTTAACTGATGGTTAGCTACTAAGTAATGTTACAGAAATACTGACAAAGTTTTGATATAAAAATTTGAAGAATTGTATACTAATAGATAAACTATAATTTTAAGTTTATATTTTGTTTTGCAAAATACTTTTATTTTTAGAAACCCGTCTTTCTCTTGGGTTTTCAAGTTTATGTGTGTGTGTGCATTGTGCTGTGTGCACATCACCATTGGTTTAAGCAATATATCCATGCTGAGTATATGTAACACTAGCAGGGCACTTAATACCAAATTAATTTCCTGTCAAAGCCACTGCATCTGGGTTTCAAGTACTACAATTCTAAATTTAGTAGAAAAATAAGTAAGCTTTCCTATTATCACTGCATTAGTATTTCCAGGGCAAACAAGAATAACAACTAAAGTGGTTATTAGCGAAACGGCATTTCAGTATGAATTTATGCTTACCAAAAATGTGTCTTTTTAGATGCCATTTATATGATCAGATCTATTTTGGGTGCAGCATTTCAAGATATACATTTTCCCTTCAAATACATATAGACAGCACTTAGAATCAGTCCTTTTGTCTTTAACTAGACTATGAATTTCTTAGGGTTTAATATTCAAGCATTTTCAAGAAATATGCTGTCATTATAAGGATGTTTATCTTAAATATGTATGAATGAACATGTTTTTGGTTAACCCTACTGGTCTCACAGGGCTTCCCAAGATCATTTCTTAACCACCCCTCTGCACACAGAAGGCATGCCCTTTACCTAACCACCCAGCCTAATGAGCTAAGGTCTCCAATGCTCTCTTTTTAATGATGCCCTCTGTTTTCAGCCCAGTAAGTAATTTATGTATTGATTTCAAGTAAAACTTTCACCAGGGCTGATAACAAGGGTACTTGAAAGTACACTCTTCATTTCACCCTGTAACTAGTAATTTTGATCATTTTATTAAGGATTAAGGAATTGCCAAATGATTTTGAAATGTGAGATAGGCCATAAATGTAAATGCAGGCATTGGGGATGCTTGCCTTTTTCAGAAGTTCCTTTTTTATTAAGTAGTCTATTGCCTTTTGACTCTGTATTATCATTGCAGAAGCCAGAATGGTATCTTGGGGAAGTAATGAACTTCTCATTATGTTTCTATCTTGCATTTTTTTTTAGTGCTTTCCCTCTGCTTCAACAGATTTAGCTACTACTGTATTTTGCTGAAGAAGATAGCAATTTTGAGTGCCCCTTGCTAAACACATATACCCAGATTTGAAAGGGTATTGATTTTGAAAACAACCGACGTAAATCAGTATCCAAGTTAATCATGAATTTGAATGTCTCCTGGTAAAAAGGTACTATTCTTTCTTATTTTAAAAAACCCCAAACTACATACCCCATAAATACGAACAATTATCATGTCAATTTTTAAAAAAGTTATAAAATCTGTCTTGCTCTAAGTGCAAAGCAAAACAAAAATCTTACATTTCATATGTTATTCTAAAATAAGCAAGCATTCTCAAACACACATGCACACCTAAATACATATCATTTTTACCAAACTAATTGAGAGTCATTATTTAGATTTGAGCTGCAGTGTCACATGTCCAGGAAACTTCCCAGCTGCTACCACCAAATGTAAATTTAGGTTTGTTTCTTTGCTTTTTGGCCATGGGCACTCAAAAGGTCACAATCCTATCATTTCTAGAATAATCTCATTTTGTCTTTATACATTTATTCATGTGACTACATTTCATTAATATCTCTCTCTCCTTCATTAGGTTGGTCCATGTGAATGGGAACTGTATCTGTTTTTTGCCCCTACTGTATTCCCAAAGCCAAGAAGAGGACTAGGCATATAGTAAGATTTGACTGACAGGTTGTAATGGATAAACAAATAAAAGAAGCATGTGATTTACAGCAGAAGATGACTGTCTTACTAGTGCTTCTTTTGAACTGACAGAAGTTGGTACTCGTTTAATGTCTGCTTTACTTGCTTATTTAATCGAGCCCTTACCCATAGGAGAATGATCTTGGCTACATAAAAAGCAAACAAAAAATACCCTCTAGCCACTATTAATGGTAACATCTATTCATCCAATCAGGACAACAAAGCTGGGGTTTGTAAGTAGTTCTTAAATGGGAAAGTATATTTGAAGGGCAGACTCTAAAAAATAAAAATGGGGACAATCACTGATTGATTAGTAAGACAGTTACTACGGGTTTATAGGATTATTTGGGTTTTCATTTTCTTCTTTATTCTTTCTCCTAAGCTCACCATATCTGTGCTTAATTTTTTTTAAAAAATAATTTCCAATGATCTTCAAGATGAATCAATCCTCTGATCTGAGGATAATGGCCTCTGTAAATGAACTTCTGCTCAGCTTCTGATCTGGTTTCCTTACATGTGCCTTATAGCAACAATATATACTCCTTCAAGTCATTAACACCTTCAATGTGTCCCTGAGTTTCCAACTCATTTAAAAATGAAGAATATATGTGATTTAAACATTTACCTCAATACAAATGTTCTATAATGGACTGTTATGCACTATGGTAAATGGCAAGTCACATAGAAGAGTTTTAGTATGATAAAACTGCATTATGTAAATTTACAAAGCTTACGTTTATTAAGCAAATGTCTACTTAAAACATACAGTGTGTTAGACATTGTCCTAGGCATGGCTGGTAACAACCAAAAGAAAGAATACAGATGAGGAAATGAGAGGTAGGGAAGATTAAATCATTTCATCATGGCCAAAGTATTTGTGATTGGTGCTGAGAGGCAAACCTATTGCTGAGACAAAAAAAAAAAAAAAAAAAAAAAAAAAACAATTATTAACAAAAAAAAACATGATGAAAGGATAAAT
>CAUYPK010146733.1:0-35209 GCA_963574355.1 Loris lydekkerianus | reverse complement strand
AGGAAGTTTATTTCAGCATTGTTGAGCTATAGAATGTAATGGCCAAAGATGCCAATTGATTTGACAAGTGGTACATCCACATGGTGAAATACCAATGCAACCATCAAGAATCACAATATTTGCTGAAATGAAATGTGTTTGCGAAGTATTATTGAATTGAAAAGCAAGTTAAAATTAGGGTAAAATAAATAACATAGGAGTATGATACCACCTTTGCTAAAAAATGAATGTTTTCATATGGAAGATATGTATTAAAGAATAAAAGGATTAGCAATAATTCTTTAAATAGTGAAATTGTATATGGGACTATTCTTCACAAATTAATTTCCTACTTTCTGGTATAATAACAAATATTACATTGTGATTATTTCTATTAAAAATTTACACACAAAGAGATACTGATGCATGAGATTATAGTCAATTTTTCAGAAAACTTGCTAAGAAAGCACTTTCCCTGATCCATCCAGTAATATTTTTGACAGATTTTGCAAATATCTCAGGATAATCTTTTTTGAATCACTAACATGTTTTCTCTCTCCCTGTAAAAATCTAAAGGATAACACAGTATCTTGTACACATTTTTTTCTTAGAGGTTTATTTTCTAATTGCATCTTAATTTACAAAAACAAGAAGCACAGTGTAGATTTATTTTTATTCTTGAAAGAATAAAGAGTCTTCCATCCAATAATCTTGATGTTTTTTACCCTAAATATTTAATATGCCCAATCCCAAATGTTGGAGGTAAAGAAAATGCAATTAAATGCAGAATCTGTGGGGCAACTTTCTAAAGCTATAATGAATTTTATATATTAGTTTCTTAAACTATCTTTGACTATCAAATGTCCCCTTAGAAAGCAAAGAGAAAGTACTATCCACTTCATAAAACTTGTTTCCCACCCTGAAGTTGCTTCACTTTCATCCTAACTAAACATCTGTGATACCTAGAGTCATTTTCCAAACTGTTCAAAGAATGAAAATAATTCATAATGCAGATGACACATATGTATGACATACTTTCTATTCATTTTAAAGTTTACACTGCCTTTTGTGTTAATTTACTATTGTTACTAAAACAAATTATCACAAGTTTAGTGGCTTAAACCAACACATTTTATTATGCTTTGGTTTTGTGAGTTGTGAATCTGACACAGGTCTCACAGGGCCACAATCAAAGCTATTTTCCTCTCTGTGGGCTTTGGGAAAATCTATTTCTTTGACTTAGTTTCTAGATGCCACCTGCATGCGTTAGCTCATGCACCCTTTCCTTCATCTTCAAAATTGGCAAAGGAGCACCAAGTTCTCCTCATATGTCATCATTCTGATTGCTTTGAGGGTCACATCTCCTTTTATCACTCTGATTCCTCTCCAGCCTTCCTCTTCTATTTTTAAGGACTCTTGAGATTACATTGGGCCCACCCAGATAACCCAAGCTTACCTTAAAGCTAACTGATTAACAACCTCAATTCCCCTTGCAAGCTTAATTCCCCTTTGCCACATAACCTAACAAATCACAGGTTCAAGCAGCTAGAACATGGACATCTTTGGGGCTGTTTTTCTGCTTACTACACCTTTTTAAATATGCTAAAACATTTATTACATCAAAAAATTATAAAAAGACATGAAATTTATAGAATATTTTATATAATGGAAAAATACCATATTCAAAAATATATAATTTATAGAATGGTAGCTATCTTCCAGAGGGGCCCATCCAATGAACAACACTTCCCAACAGTCATGCTTTAATGTAGTTCCCTCACCTGGGATGTGGGGAAGTCCTGTGACTCATGTTTGACCAATAGGATATAGCAGAAAAATGCTACATGACTGCTGAGGCTAGGCTATAAAAAGCCTTGCAGCGTCCACCTGAGACTCTTGGAATATTCACATTGTGAGAAGCCAGCTACCATGTACTAGGTCTAAGTACCTTGAGATTCCCCAGACTATAAAAAAAGTTTAAGCTAGTCACATAGTGAGGTAAAATGGAGGGGAACAGGGTGTGTGGAGAGACAAAACTGCCAAGCAGCCAGTCCTCAGTATTCCTGCAATCCCAGCTGAGGTGGCAGACAAGTAAATGGAGAAGCCGTGTTAGACTTGAACGCAATCAAGGTGTGACCTTATTCCAGGGCTAACAGCCCTCTCACCACAACTGCTGAGGGGCCCCAGGTGAGAACTGTCTAGCTAAGACCAATCAACCCACAGAACCATGAATCACTACAATTGAGGATAGTTTGTTATATAATAGTAATTTCAAGTAACCAAAATGAATGGTTTCAGATACAATTAAACAAATGGTTATCAGAAAGTCTATCTCTCTATGGCAATCAAAATTTCAGTTAACTAGAGTCTGATTCGAGAGAGTTAAGTGTTTTCTCAAAATTCCAAATATGTGATGCATTTATAGCTTGCTTTTTATTTTAAAATAACATTGTTATACTCTCCTCCTCCGAAAAAAATTAAAAACTGTAAACTTTTGAATTGGGACTTTTTTAATTATTGGAAATTTCCAGCGAACTATCATTACCTGAAACAAGAAGAGAAAACTGAGGAATAGCCATATTTCTCACAGATAAACTGTTAATTTTTTTAAGTTGAACTAATCTTATTCACTAAGTATCTAAATAAAGAATCATTGAGCAACTATGTTCCAAACACTATTCTTGCCATTTGGGCTACACTGTTCATAGAGTATGCTTCCTAACCTCGAGTGTTAGAATCTTGGTGGGGGAGGGCAGAGGTTAAGAGAGGTGTCATGCATGTAAATCAATATTATGGTACAAAGTTAAATGTGTTCTGATGGGGGTAAACTTAGGATATACAAGCATAGAAGAGGGGCAGCTAATCTGTGTGGGGCTTGGAGTGGTGTAGCATTTAACTCCTCTTCCTGGGGATAATCCCTGGGATGAGTCTTGAGTGACAAATGTTAGCTAGGAAATTTCAAGTAAAAGGAACAGCAAGTGCAAAAGCATTAAGGCATAAAATAGCAGTGTATATTACAATGACTACTTGTGATTTTAAAATAGGGAAATGAGTCTCAAGTTAAATATGCAAGGATAATTGGTGATTCTCCTCTTCCACCACTGTCAAATTACTTAGAGCAGGTACTTTATCTTTCACGCAATGTTGGAAAGAATAGTTTGTTGGAAGTAGCTGAAAGCAACTACCGTTAGAAGTCTCTGCAAAAAAAGCAGACTTTGTCAGGGTTACATGTGTCTGGATACTGAATAACTTACTGCATCCGACTGATTACAAGTAATCTGAGCAAACAGCAGATAATCAAAATCAATTTCTGTCTAAACAAACTAGCAAACACTCAGGAAGTAACTAAATTTGACTCGTGGTTTAATAGGCTGTGTTTGTTCAATTGCCCATAGCAATAATGTTAAGTAAAAATATTTATAATATTCAGGTATAGAAGTGCAAACTGGTTATCAATAGGGTCAATTCCAACCCTCATGAATAAGCTTTCTTTTTCTGCTGTATCTTGACTAGCACTGTATTGATCCAGCAGGAGATGATATTTAAAACCAATTAACACTTGGTTCCTTGGCATTAAGAGGACCCAATATGAATCATTGAAATTAGCTGAAGTTTTCTGTTAAATCCAACTTCCTCCCTACTAAACCTCTTTATTAGAACAGTCAATATGCCAAATCACACGATAACCTGAGTTTGCCTCCTGTTTCTGGTTGAAATGCTTAATTGGAGTGCCCTAAATACAGAAGCAGAAGAAAAAAAAAGATTGTACTATCCAAAACCTTCCCTTAAGCCAACAGCTAAATTATTTAAAGTCAGCTATATTCATCAAAAAATAAAAACCACAATGCTTTCACAGAACAACTTCAAACCGGAGTTACCGAACTTGCACAAAACTGTTGCTAAATCTGGAATAAAGTGAAACCAGAAATACCTCGTAATTCAGTTTCTCTGACAAGATGAATTAACCCAATAAACTTCGGTCTTACTTTCCTTATACCCTACTCACCTGGATGTATTAACTCAATGTTAATACGACAAACTCCTAATAGTTCACATATAACTGACACAGTATCTTTAGCCACATATTCCAGAATTCTGCCTGTCTATAATACGATTTTTGAATTACCAATATATACTTAGGGCAAGGGAAAGCAGCTATCTCATGTAAGCTGAAAGAAAATTTGCTTTGACAGTTTCCATCTGGCACGTTGCATTTGACAGTGCCAGTCCTACTCTTTTGTATAATGTAAGGCGTCATGACTGGTGTAATCCACACCAATCACCTCAAAGGAGCACTCTGCTGAGAACACCCCATGGGAAGTAACTTTTTTCCTCGGGTAATGAATGTATTATAAATGTGAGCTATATTTCACATGTCTTGACATGACATAGCCAGCAGCTATGAGATGCAAAGTATTTTTGTCGAATTATTCTATTTTTGTCATTTGGCAAGTGAGTAATTAAGCATAAAGAAACATTCTAATAGTACCTCTATTGGAAAAATAAATAAGAAGCGAGGTTCAGGCTCAATGCAGAGCCTGGACATGGGGGGACAGTTATTAAAAAATAGTGTATGGTCAAAATAGTTTATAATTATTATCATTATTTTTATTTCTTCAGAGGGATATCTGTATAGTGTCTTAGTCAACCCGAGTTAAATTAACCAAATGTAAGTCCAACAACATGCTAGGATCTGAGTCCAGCCAGCAACCACACAAATGAGCATGGAAGTGGATGTGCCTCCACAACCCAAATTCATCAAGTCATTACTCACTTCTTCAATGTGTCCATTTAGTAGTTAACTATTGTTGTGTCCCAAATTACCTGAAGATGTTAGTAGCTTAAAGCAACATTTATTATCTCACATTTTCCCTGGGCCAGGGATCCAGGCATAAATTAACTGGATCCTCTTACTCTGAGCAGCTCTCAAAGCTTTAGTCATTTCAAGGTTCAAATGGGAAGGATCCACTTCCACACTCATTATATGGTTGCTGGATGGAATCAGATCCTACGGTGTTGCTGGACTCGGGCCTCCATTTCTCGTGAGTTGCTGTCTGGCAGTTTACCTCTGTTTTTCAATACATGGAGCTCTCCACAGAGCATCACATGCCATGGCAGCAAACAAGAGAAAACACAGGAGAGAATGAGAGCGACCAAGAACAGCAGCGATCTGAGTGATCTGTTGCTGTTTTCTGTTCATTAGAAGCAACTCCCTAGATCGGTCACACTTGAGAGGAGGGTTGGGCCAGACCATAATTATCAAGAGGTGGGACTCCCGGAGAGCCATGTCAGAAGTGGCCTGTGCATCCACTCACATTTTTATTATAACAATGAATGTGCCAAACAATATTTTTAATCCTGTAATTAAATCCTATAATTTTTAATCCTATAATTAAATGTGCCCAAAAGAGTCACATTTTAAAAAAGAATTTGTTTTAAAGTAAATCTAACCAATCAGCAAAGAGACCAAATTGATGTTAAATAGAAGAAAATAAAGTTAGCAATTGGCCATGTAAAAATAGATATCCCTTTGCTAGGAGCATTCTTTTGGCCTTTCTACAATAATTCATGTCAGGTTTCTTCCTTTCCCTGGTAAGATGATGTCAAAATTAACATTCGGGGCTGAGAGAACTGTTGACCTTTCAGAATTTAATGGTTATCAGCCACACACTGAATATTGAAATGGGCAGTACCAAAGCTAAAAGTTCGGACTGACGGGCAGCTACCATTTATAACTAATGGAGCAGAATTCACCTCTAACTCAATTAATACAATGCCGAGTTAAATAATATTCAGATATATCATTAATATGACCATGTGATAATAAATAATTAATATTGAGTCCTTGCTAAAAGCCACGTTCTGTTTTATAACATTGAACTAGGCAATACATGTGTTTATATACAACTTATTAATGTATGTAAGGAGTATATGTAAATCTTAGCCTAAAGTAGTATATGTAAACCTAGAAACCTCTATTAACTAACTGATGGCTGTTAATATTACTGATATTACTGATTTGTAGTGCCAATTTGCAATTAGGTGAAAATCACTCAGCTTTCTCAAAGCTTACACTTTCTGCCATTTCTCTGCGATCAATAGAGGCCCACTAAGTAATAAAAAATGTCAGGAAAATTATAGAGAAAGTATAAAATGACTTTGCTTACTTTTTACCCGACTAGACTGGTTTGCACACATCTTGAATTTGCTTATTTAAAGTGAATGAAATAGTATGCTTGGAGAGTTAGTTATTTCACTTCTGCTTGAGGAAATTACTTTTAAATTTACAGAATTGCTTTTTTAGCCCTGAGGTTATTTGTTTTCACCTTTCTATCAATACATAAGCACATTCCTATAAAACGAGTGAATGCTTTTCATTTGATTTTTCAGACGCAAATTTTATATTAATGTTACGTGAAAGATACACTTACATATGTGTATTGTCATTTTTTTCTGAAAAACTAAAAACATTAAAATAAATTCTACATCACCTGCTCTAAATGTTGACTGAATGCCCACTATATTTAAAGTGCTCTACTAATGCTAACACTGGCTTTGAATTTTTAGCAGTTCTGAACTTGGTTTAAAACTTCAATACTAATAAATTCATGTGGTAGTTGTTGTTTGTTTTGTTTTGTTTTGTTTTGTTTTAAGTAGCAGCAACATAAGAAAAAACAAAAGTTAGCCTCATGTATACTACTGGGAGCTTCTAATAGGCAAGCTCAAAAATGATACATTTTGCCTCTTGCCTTAAAGGTTGGCCAGCCTGTGAGTTTCAGGGAATCAGTGTATCACTTTTTTTCTTTCACCATTCATAATCATCTGCTTGGTGTGAGTGTCTTGTCTTCTTCACTGAAGAAAAAGAGCTGTTTTACCATTTAAGTTTTTACAAATACCATCCCATGCAAGTTTTTACAAAAGACAATTCCTACCACTACCTTTATTTTTGATAAATAAATGTGTTTGTTTTTCAATGTTTGCAGCTATTTTCAGATTATTGGAATAATTCTTATTCAGTACAGGGGTGATCCTAGGGCTTAGCCACGGCTGTCAATGAAACACTGAGATACGCTTCAGAAGAAGTGACAGTTTGTATGTTGCAGGAGCACTCCTCCATTACAGGCAAAACGCAGAGCTGGAACATATTCTTCTTAGTAAAGTGTGTCAAGAATGGAAGAAAAAGTACCCAATGTACTCACCCCTACTATGAAACTAATTTAGGACCTTCACATGAAAGCTATTACCCAGTTACAACCTAAGAATGGGGGAAGGGGGAAAGGGTGGGGTGGGAGGGGGGAGGGGGGTAGAGGGAGGAGGATTGATGGGATTACACCTGCGGTGCATCTTACAAGGGTATATGTAAAACGTATGTTTTTTAAATGACAGAATTAAGAACAACATTCTCTTGGCAAAGAAAATGATGATTTCTCTTGCTCTTTATTTCTAGAATCAAAGATCTCCAGCACTGTGTTGCTATGACTGACTGGGGTTGGGGAGATGTACAGCTTTATTCAAATTACAGACTACTAGGCACTACTTCTTTGTTGGTAACTAGATCACAGAAACACACATTTCAGTTAGCATTCTGCAAACTCTTCTGGTGCACACTGAAATTTTGAGATCCCCTGATGCTGTGAGGCCAAAGCTCACAGTAACCCAAACTCCTGGGTTCAAGCAATCCTCCTGCCTCAGCCTCTCAAGTAGCTGGTACTACAGGCACCCACCATAACACCCGGCTAGTTTTTCTATGTTTAGTAGAGATGGGGTCCCACTCTTCTCAGGCTGATCTCAAACTCCTGAGTGCAAGAAATTCAACCAACTTGGCCTCCCAGAGGGGTAGGCATGAGCCACTGTAGCAGCCCATATAGCCAATGGCTAGGAGGAGTGAGAGTTATAGAAATACCTGTATAGCTCAATAATGGAACACCTTGGTGAAAAGGGCATGGAGAGGGATTTGGCTCTCCTGACAGGCATGAGAGCTCACGAGATGAAGCATTGGTGAATTTGCAGTCTCTACACCTGTGGTGTTGAGACACGATATCAGCCTTATATTAGGCTGGAGGAGAAGGCAGTCGGGAGCGTGCACATTCTGTCATGGATCAGTGTACTCTGACTCTGCCTCCTCTCCTGCCTGCAGAATGCCATCTGGCGTCTCTCTGCCCAAGACTACCAAGCTCTACTAAAGACTAAGATCTATCTATTCTAAGACTGCTTTACTCTAAGACCAGGTGTCCTCAAACTGCAGCCCGCGGGCCACATGAAGCAGTGTGAATTGTATTTGTTCCTGTTTTGTTTTTTACTTCAAAACAAGATATGTGCAGTGTGCATAGGAATTTGTTCATAGTCTTTTTTGTTTTTTAAACTATAGTCCGGCCCTCCAACGGTCTAAGGGACAGTGAATTGAACCCCTGTTTAAAAAGTTTGAGGACCCCCGCTCTAAGACTCTCTCTCTCTCTCTCCTGTGCAAGTACATAGCCCTCAGGCACCTAAGAGAAATGTTCCTGAGCAAGGGAGCTTAGCGGTCCCCATCTGGAACCTAGTTAAGTGGACCAGATACCTGGCCAGTCCTGGGCCCTTACAAGCGGTGGCAGCGGTGGGCTATGACAAGCCACTGTGCCTGGACCAGTTGTTCTCATTTTATTACATATTTGTCTAAAACAGAACATTCTAATTACTGTAATTTTTTGTTTCTTTCAATAAATTTTAACATTTATTCCAACCCATCAGACACACTGAGAAAATCATGAAGCAGAGTCTTTGAAGCAGAATTTAGACTGCAGGGGTCCTCAAACTCCACATGAGGCAGTGTGATTATATTTGTTCCCGTTTTGTTTTTTACTTCAAAGTAAGATATGTGCAGTGTACACAGGAATTTGTTCATATTTTTTTTAAAACTATAGTCCGGCCCTCCAACGGTCTGAGGGACAGTGAACTGGCCCCCTGTTTAAGAAGTTTGAGGATCTCTGGTTTAAGAGTCCAGTTACAGTGCACACTGCTGTAATGCAGCCGTCCCGTTAGCAATCTTTGTGTCATAGTATTACCCATAAGTGTAAATACTGCCCCACTTTTGTAGTCAGTACTAAGAATGCCAAAAATATCTCCTGTCAGCTTAAAATGGCTTATAGGTGAATCAATTATTCACCAACAAACAGCTTAGAAATTTGTGGCATCACATACACCATCCTTAAATGGTGAATCAATTATTCACCCACAAGCAGCTTACAAATTTGTGGCGTCACACACACCATCTTTATAAATAGAGCAAATTTAATAAGTACTTAAGACACAACAATTAAGTTTTTGACTCCCACCCAATTTTATGGTTAAACAAATTTAAAGTCAATCTTTCAATCACGTCTTGACATTAAAATGTAAGTTTTCAAAAGGCACCTTCTGTACCCTGGTTTCTCTTCAGAGCGCATAAATCTTTCGTCTTTTACAAAAGGCCCCTTCTTTAGGTGGCCTTCAGCTGTGGTTGTGTGAGGAATGTGGGCTCCGGAAAATATTCCCCAGTTCCCATTTCCCCTCCAAGGTCATTTAGCAATTGACTTTTAAGGAAGCTTTAAGCAATTTTTAATGTGGACCTCTAATTGGACTTTCTCCCAGTTACTTCTCTTCTTGAAGTTGCAAAAATAGACATTCTTCCAAATGTGTCTGGTAGTTTTTGAGTACACAATAAAACCAAAGGTTTCATGCATTTATATCTTGAGTTTTTTTTTCATGAAAGAAACACCAATATTTTTGGATATTTGTTTCACCATAAAACTGATCTTTAATTAATCACTTAAATATGTCTCAAAATGTGTGGGTTTGGTGTTGCGTGTCACTCCTGCCCCACCATTTGAGCTGTTCTCAACAGCTTCACTGTCAAATTCAGTGCCAGCGGCCTAATAGACGATTACTTTTTTCAACATGTCTCATGATTTCAGGTTGTTCTGAATTTTTCTCATTGTGGGTATTTTCTCTATAAACTTATAAATCAAATTTCTTGTCTTAAGTAAGTAATATTTTGGAAAAACAATTTTTAGGTCATTTGTGTTATCTGAGGACTTCCTGCAGAAGTCTTTTTGCTGTACATTTAAGAAAATTAAAACACCTATCATGGCGCCAGTCTGGTGATGGCCAGGCTGACTTATGGGAGGCAGTGCTTTATGCAATCAAAGGTTTAAAATTACCACTAATTTATATGGTTACAAACTAACCTTTCAAAACTATATCTGTGAAGGACTCACGGGTGCATCTAGAAAGTGCCGTCTATAGCACAGGCATGTGGGTTACCAACTGCAAGGTTAACATCCAGACCCAGTCTTAAAAACAGAAAGTGCTGTGCTTCTCTGCCACTCACTGCATGTGTAAATTTGTTATTCCTCATTTTAAAAAATGAGTTAGGTTTATATGGAAATGTGAGTTTGTATATCCAAAACCTTTAAGGAGCAAAAATTTCAGAACGTTCTATTTGAATAAATTTGATAGTCTCATAACATGGTCAACATTTAAGTTAATATTGAAACATGTTAGCTAATTTATCTAAAGAAGTCCACGGACAGACCTGAAACTTCAGGACATGGCTTGAATCAGGCCAAGTAAAGTGAAGAATGTGGCTGTCTTCCTCACTCACACTCGCAGTGCCACATTCTCGGGCGGGCTGCTGCTCTGTAGGAGCACTGAGGGCCTATTAATTTCACAGTGTGATCTGAGAGAACTCTTTCACCCCACAAACAGTTCCAATAAAAATCCCGGGGCTGATTCTTACTGATCTGTCTAGGGGAATGCGTGCCAGTCAATGGCAACAGCAGTGCTAGGGGACAGACGCTGACCTACAGGAGCTTCTCCAGCCCCTCGAACAAATGGACTTCAGTCTGGCCCAAGCCCCAATATGCCCCACCCATCTAAATAGGCCTGACCGCTGATGCTGACATGTTGGGTTCATGTTGGGGACTCTTAATACTTGCACACATCAAATTTGACTCATTTCTTACAGACTTCCCTTTGTTTGTTCCTTTTCCCATGAAATGTTTCTTTAATTCTTAAGCAAGTTCTTGCTGGAAGATCTGAAGTTCAGGCTAATAAATTGTCTAACATGAAAGGAAGCAAAACTTTTTTATTTTGCACTATTTAAGCACTTTTGAATAAAAGTAAAGGTTTGCTCACAGGGTTAAAAAGAGGAGAATAAGACAGGATGAAAGGAAAGACTCTTCATACAAGCAGAGTAAGTCAATAGCATCAGGGTGAAGTTGTCTTTTACTGTTAGTAAACTTAAGAAGAAAAATATAGTCACAAGGGTTTCCATTCACTCGTATCTTGACAAAGGAAAGAACAAACAAAATGATTAAAACTTGAATCCACAGTAATATGGGGCCTGGGAATTGTGCCCTTGATGCTCTTGTTAAAATTTAGGTGGAGAAACGAGGATTTTGATAACCCACAAGTTCCAAGGTCTTGAGTGCCTCATACAATCAGAATATTTCAAATGTTTATCACTGAGGTTTCGGTTGAGAGATAAAGGTTGTGATAATTTCAGGGTACACTCAGTTCTGTTTTAAAACTTCCAAACATAAAGGAGCAACTTGTACATAATGGGAATTTTATTCTGCTTATGCATAATTTCACCTAAGAGAAATGGTCACTGTGGGAGACTGCTAAGCAGTGTGGCACAAGCAGACGCACACACGCAGTTCCTGGACACCTGTCAGCTTTCTGAGCCCGCCTCTCTGTCATGAACCACATTCATCCTCGTCTGCTGTTACGACTGTCCGTGCAATTCCAGCCACCCTGCTAACAATAACTCCCAAACCCCAGCCCTGCAGACACTGGTGCCTTGGAGCAAACTGGAGGTGTCTTTCAAGGTAAAGTGACATATTTGTTGTACTATTAGTGTATGACTTAACCCTCTACAGCGGGTGGAACTGTGTCTCCATTTGTGTTAGGTTTATTTTTGGTTGTTTTTAATGTGTTACTGGTAAAGGCTTTTGAGCGCTGTTCCCCTATAACTCCAGTTTTCTAATAAGTCCAGTGGGATCTTTTGCTCTATTTCTCACCATGATGTTTTTTAAGAACATATGTGTTAGCTTATTACAAAACGATTTAGTGTCACTAGAGTTTCAATGGGAGTTTTAAATATTGAATAATAAGCAATATTTATTGAATGAGTACTGTGTTCTAGATGTTTCACATGCATTATCTGATTTAACTGATTTTTAAATGACCTTATGGGTATAATTGTTTTCCCCATTTTATAACAGAGGCAACTGTGTATTATTTTATTTGTCCTCAATCACAGAACTAACAGTAGTTGGAATTCAAACCCAGCTCCCAGGGAATGCAGATGCCCACTTCAGATTACATTGGTCCAGCTCCATTGTGGCCAACTGTGCTGAACACAACAGGGCTTAGATGTGCAGAGACCAGCACCCACCTGCCCACCAACCTCACTCTAAGTAAGACCACCAGGCCTCAGAACTGGATGGCCTTACCGTCAATCCAGGTCCCACCACTTACTAGGTCCACATCACTCTAAATTTCAGTTTCCTATCTGAAAAATGGGATTCAGTCATAGCAAAACAGCTAACAGTCATTGAGCACTTATTACCGTCCTCAAAACAATCTATGAGACAACTATTATCCCCATCCCACAAATAGCAAAGCTTGAGCTTAGAACAGTAAAGAAGCTTGATTAAGACAGCACGGTTAGTAAGG
Source organism: Loris lydekkerianus (assembly GCA_963574355.1). Taxonomy (NCBI): domain Eukaryota; kingdom Metazoa; phylum Chordata; class Mammalia; order Primates; family Lorisidae; genus Loris; species Loris lydekkerianus. Next base: position 22,534 of record CAUYPK010146733.1, on the reverse strand, counting down.
GATAGAGACAGATTTAAATCTGTTAAACGCCAGACATGAGTCTTCTGAACCACTACCCACCAAGGCCCTCAGGGAAACCTCCCGGCTTTTCTCACGGATTGAGAAAGATGCTGCCGATAAGTTACTTAGCCCGATACCCAGTCTGTGATAGCTATGAAGTCCATTATGATTATTACCGCTGGAAATTAGCCAGGAACGTAATTATAACACAACGCAGATGGTAAGTACCATTTGAGAGGCACCAAAAATAAAATAAAGATGTCAAGAGAGCTCAAAGGAGGGAGAGGTGACATTTGTAAATAATACCATTCTTTAAGGAGGATGCCTTTGAAAATTGTGTAGGGTTTTGGCACAGAGAGACTACGGAGGAGACAGCAGAGACCCTAAACCAGAGATGGGAAATGGGGCTTTTCAGGGAGCAGTCTTCTCTAGTAGCCTGGGGGACCAAGGCAGGGGGGATGGACAGGGAGGGCTTCGCGCTGCGCTGCAGAGTGTGCTTTCTAACACTGGTGCCCAGTCGGGAGTCAGTGTCAGCTCCTGGGCTGGGAGGTAACCTGAGCAGGGCTGTGTGCTGCTAAGGCACGTTTGGCAGCGGTTGCTGCAGAGAGCATGCGGGCAGGGCCGAGCATCTGAGTCACCTGCTGCTCCTCCCAGGGTTCCTGCTGAGCCAGGTCCCCTCACACATTCCATTGCAGAGCAGAGACATCCGGCCAGGCAGGCAGGTTCACAGCACAACAGGGCCCTCTACAGGGCCGGGAATGGGGAGGATGGAGGCGAGGAACGCAGCACAACAGGGCCCTCTACAGGAACAGGGAATGGGGGGATGGAGCCGGGGAACACAGTACAACAGGGCCCTCTACAGGGCCGAGGAATGGGGGATGGAGGCGACAAACACAGCACAACAGGGCACTCTACAGGGCCTAGGGACTGGGGAGGATGGAGGCGAGGAATGCAGCACATCAGGGCCCTCTAGAGGGCTGGGACTGGGGGGATGGAGGCGGGGAACGCAGCACATCAGGGCCCTCTACAGGGCCAGGGAATGGGGGGATGGAGGCGGGGAACGCAGCACAACAGGGCCCTCTACAGGGCCAGGGAATGGGGGGATGGAGGCCAGAAAGCACCTGGAGCCACATTTGCAGCCTCTGCAGCCTCTCAGGGGCTTCAAAGGCAGGTTGGTGAGAGTGCTGCTCCTTCCGTGGTTCTCAACCTTCCTAATGCTGCAACCCTTTAATACAATTCCTCATGTTGTGGTGACCCCCAACTGTAAGATTATTTTCATTGCTACTTCATAACTGTAATTTTGCTACTGTTATGAATCGTTATGTAGATATCTGATATGCAGGAGTATTTAGGCGACCCCTTTGGTGACCCACAGGTTGAGAACCGCTATAAGCCATGTGGGAAGATGGGGCAAGCCCTCTGACTCTTCTGTTTTTTGAAATAAGCTAGTTTTTTATAGTACAACACCGTGGTCTCTACCTGTGGGTTTGATTCAAGTCAAACACCATGAAAGCTAAAAGAAATAGGTCTGTGGGCTGCATCCGCCTCAGAGCCTTTACCTCCTCAGTAGAGAGCTTCCAGCAGGAAGGCTGGGGAGGTCATCTTCAGCCCCCAACTTCTCAACTTAACAGACAAGAAGGCCACATCCAAAGGGCCCCGCGAAGCTGAATAACCACAGAGCTGGGAGAGAACCCAGGTCCCTTGAGTGTTAACTCACTGCGCAGGTGTATCTAACACTGCTTCTGGTTTTCCTCCTGAGCTGGACACCACCAGTCACTGTTTTTCTCCAAGGTGAACACAGGGCTAGGGTGGGATTGAGAGTGATGTGGTGGGAAGAGGTTGATGAGATTTCACCAGGGTGTGGAAGCCTCTAGGATGCCTCACTCCTCATGCCATTGCCAACCTGACTCACCCCATTCAGGTAAGGTCAGTGTCAGAGACCCTGGGCCACAGGCCAGAATAGAATATTCCCAGTATTTCAGGAGACTAGTCCTTATCCCCTGAGTCATGAGGATAAGCCAGGGTTCATTCACAGTCTACAGTCTCTCCAGAGACTGTGCACTCCACTACCAGCTTGACACTACTCTGGCCCCATCCTAGGGTGGTGTGCATATTTTAATAATCTGCAGGTGATAGCAAGGGACTCTTGTGGTTGATCTGTGACAAAAGTCATTATTTATATATTTTAAAGAAAATAACCTTTATCATTTGCGTACAGATCATTTGGGTATATCTCTAAATTCACCAAGAAATTCATCTCCAGTGGTTGATCTTGTATAAAATGTTGGGAAGCATCACCAGGTCCAGCTGAGATTATAGCGTGTGCCCCATTCCCATCATGCCCTACATAGTAAGTGATGAAGAACTTGTGAAGACATCGATCAGAACACCTGGTCCAGCTGAGATGAGGAACTTTGACATCAATCAGAACACCTGGTTCAGGTTCAGGGTGATTTGAACAGGTGATTTGCCTGCTCCAGGCCTGAAGAACACACATGCAGGGATTAACCAAAATAATGCAATTAATGCTTCCAAACACTGAGAATGCTCAAGTGTCCCTCTATCACATTAGTGCTTCAACTAGATTGGGTAAGGAACATAATACAGAATCAATACTTTCGTGCAGTGTTAAAGATCTGGAGATGCCATTTTTTCCCTGGGAAGATGTGAGGCCTAATTAACATCCTCATAAATATCAGAAACACTGCTATTTTGGCAGCTGCTTGCTTTCCTATGGTCTTCACTGAAACTCAATCTCTGGGACATAGGCTCCAATAACGTCTCTGAGATATAAAGACGACACAGAAAGGCCACAAGGTGTTCAAATAAGGCCTGGTTAAACAACTAAATTTTCTTTGCTACCCAGTGATCATATCCCTAATCTTTATGAGATGTTTCTTTGGAAGCTGTGGGTGTGGTCCGTAATCTAGAACATCCATTATGTTTAGTGTGGGCAGAGAAGTTGCAATGACCAGACACCTTTATTCACATGGATATCCTCCGGGGCCCTCCCCTAAGAATTCCTAGACAATTAAGCCTTTAGTCTCTTGTGCTCAGAGCTAGGCATTGATTGATTAAATACTTTTTAAAAATTCCATGCAGAATTTGGAAGTTACGTTTGTGACTGTGCTACTGAGTGGGTCAGAGCCAGACGTTGGCCAGAAGTGTGGACTCATCCAGATCAGCAGTGCCTGACTCTGACAGGTGAAATTTCAGCTCTTACAGTCCACCTCAGCAGATGCTCATATCTTGATGTCATGCAGCCATGATGTAAGCCAGGAAGAATGGTATTTTGCAATACCAAGATTCTGGTAGCCCTTCCCATGAGTGTGGGTTGCAGTTATCAATATTTATATCATACCACAGAAAGCATGTTATATTTTGTAATGCAGATAAGCTAGATGGCTCTCCTAGGGGGCTGTGCAGAGATGACTTGTCCTGTGTTAACAACAAAAGCTTCAATTGCTGGCGCTTGTCTTGTTATTTTCTTAAGACATTTTTTTCAATTAGGTATAATGAATGGAAATCTTTCTGTCATCACCAAAATGGGGATGTCAAAATGGAAGGATTAGATCTGTATTGTGCCAGGAAACACTACAAGATGGACGATGTTGTAACCACATCCTCTCTTCATCTTTATGAAAACATAATCATACAAAAAGCCAATGAGGGGGGAGAGGATACAAGAACAAGATCTTACAATGCCTTCTTGGCAAATGTCCTGGTTCGGGCATGGCTGAGATTATAGCGTGTACCCCAATCCCGTTATGCCCTAAGTAGTAAGTGATGAAGAACTCGTGAATATTGGTGAGTATGTCTAAAAGAACTGAAGGACAGACACAATGGCAGATGGAAGTCACTGCTGACCCCTGTGGCCAGTTTTATTTAGTCAAAGATGCCTGAAACATGTCATCATTTCTTTCCTAAATGGTCCGTGAATGGAGAGCTGAGTGTGTGGTTCTGAGGGAAGGACTTCACGCTCTTTTCAGGATCTTCCTGAATACAGAAAAAAAAATTGAAAAATGACACAATTTGCAGATCATCCTGTATTTCCTTACGTATGCTCACTCAAGACCTGTTTGTGTACGTGAATATTGCCAGGTGTGGCTCTAGTGCCAGAGAAATGCCACGGATTATAGAATTACAGATTATTTTTTATAAGACTATAAATAGGTGGCTTTCATGAGCCACTCTCTAAACTTCTGTACAATCCCAACGTGCAGTTTTCTTTCTAATAAATACGACTCCATAGGTGCAAAAGGGTGAATTTCTATCGGTATTTGTAAAATTTTGGCCTAGAAAACTGGGGATTTTAATTCTCTATGTTGTTCTGATTTCAATGGCCTTGTGTTTATAATTGAGAGTATTTACGGCCATTCAGTGTCCATGCCCTTTACGGTCACTACCTCTCTAGACTCTAGCCTTAATTCCTCTTCTCTTTGATTAAGGCATGGTTCCTAAATAGCTAAAGGCTGTCCTTTATGGTTTCTTCCCACAGTCTCCCCAGAGTTTTTATATGTTTTTGAAATGCTCAGAAACAGCACAACTTTCCAGGTGTGGTGAGTCGCTGGAGTCACTGGGAGGAGCCGCCCCCTCCTGACTCCAGGTGTGACGCAAGCTGTGCCTAAAAACACGCCGAGTGCTGACTGCAGCTCGTCCTCATCACATTGCATCTGAAGGAAAAGCAAAGCAAGCGAAATGTGGAAAGGAAAGCAGCATGTCGAGCTTTGCTCAGGAGTGAACGAGGAGTTCTAACTGACGTGAATGAAGGCTTGTCGCCAGACTGCCGTGTGAGGATACTCCAGTGTGATCCTCTCTTGACATCACGATCAAAGTTTTGGTTATCCGCATCACAATGGAAAAATATAGTCCATAATTTTGGGTTAAGTTTAATAAGAAATGGTAGCTATTATAATTCTTCAATATTATTTTCTTCTTCCTTTAAAAATAAATTATTATTTTATAAACCGAACACTAAAATGTATGCTGAGGATAACACCCCGTGATGTACTCTGGGATAGGGCTTGGAAAATCCCACCTGCAAGGGAGACTTGGACAAATGTTTTCTTCTGCCACTGTCAAACTTTACAGCTGTAAGGAAGGGCCTTGTGGAAAACGAAACCAAAGCCCCTCAAAGTTAAGAAACCTGAGCAAAACTGTTCATATTGTGTGGCAGAACTATAATGAAAGAGGAAGAGCATGGATTCCTAAAGAGTTACTTCAGCCATTGCTCCACTTTTTCTCTCTAGGTGCAAATCTGCCATCACATGTTTAGAAATGGTAAAGGAAGTTTCCACGTGCTGTAGGCTGGTGCGCAAATTCCTCTGCCCAGTTCTTCAATGTATACTTCAGGACCAATTGTAGACTTTTATTTAGTAGGAGAATTCTTTGAGTTTGGTCCAAATGAATGGTTACCAGGTAATTCCACTGACAAACTGGAGGAAGGGATGAGGAGCAGTGACCCCAGCACAAACCTTTTGTAATCCACACAGAAACAGAAATGCTTTCCCTCCTTGGGACTCAATGTCCGGACAGCTTTCAGTCCTCAGAAACTCTTTGTCTTATTCCGTATTTCACAGATAAAGTCTGCCCAGTCACAGTTGGGCAGGATCCGCATTTGTCCTGGACAGTCCATCTTCTTCTCCATGGCTTAGACCACACGTTTGCTTCCCTGGAGGTGCCATAACACTGATTTCATCCTGAAATGGACATTACATTCTTTTAAAGACACCATGAAGGCAGCTTGGTTGGGATTTGGACTTACAGAGGCCCCATCCAGGTAGTCCGGGAGGCGGGTAGCAGGCACCCCAAGAACCCACGTTCGGCTTACTCTGGCTTGCTGTATGTCTGATAATTATTCCTGTGAAAACTCACATCTGTCACAGTCAGAAGCACGACTTAGTCTTTCTGCAGTAAGGACAATCACCACTCAACGAAAGACCCAGAGTAAGACCTTGGATTTGATTCCTGTCACTGTCACTTGTTCCTGGGCTGCTGTTGCATCCCAGCGACGGCCCCTTTGCCCTCTCACTTCCTCCTGATACCAGCGTCTGATACGTTCTAGTCAGCTTTGCAAGTTTTGTTCTTTCATCAGAAGATTTCAGTTTTGAACCCACTGAGTTTTACAAATGCCTTGACAGACAGTCCTGAAGGGGCCTCACAGCGGTCTACCTCCGGGACAGATGTTGTAGGGCGATTTCATTTTCAGACACCTGAAACAGAGCATTGGTTGCATGTGAATTTGACTGCTGTGTGTGCAGGTCATGAGGATGACACGAGTGTGCTGGTGGAGCGGGTTCTCAGGGTGGCCCCGTCCGCTCCTCCTCTACACCCACTGGAGGACCTGACCCCTAGCAGCTGTGGATGTGATTGCCCATGGCCAACAGAAAGCCTGCCAGGAGATTCCCAGAAAATCCCGAGCCCTGCCTCCAGTAACCGTGATAGAATAATATAGGACCCTGAAACCCAGACCTGCTGCTTTCTCGAGGAAGGTGGGCACTGTCCTGCACATTCCAGGCTTTCCCAAGGAATTGGGCTGAAGCTTTGGCTGAAGCCACATCTTTGCTCAATTGCTCCCTGCGCTCTGCCTGCCTTCCTGCCCTCATCACAGACTTCACCTTTGAACCCTCTCAAGCAGTTACATGGGCAGCAATCTCCATCTCAGGCTCTGCTCCCAGGGACTCTGACCTCAATTCTAAACATCAGCTTTCTAACACTGAAAGGTCTTACCTCCCCCCTTCACTATTATCATTAATTATTTCTTGGTCTCTTGGGAAGGTCTGCAACTGATATAATATAGACTTGATTCTCTCAAAGATACAGTTGTCAATTAAAACAAACTTTCCCAATTTTGGACAGGCACTTTCTTTTCATATTACAAATGAAAAAAAAAAAAATTAGTAGAATACAGCAAGGGAAATACATTTATATTTTTTATTAATGTACCTCATTATTTATTGGCTTTTCCCTAACTACATGGGCTTAAGGAAAAATTACTAGTGTGGGGAATCCAGAAATAAGGATAAAGTTTATATTTATTTGTAGATTTTGTAGATCAAGTTTGTCTTCTTAGGTTTTTAGCAGGAGACAGTATTTTCTGAATGTCCTCCCAATTGAAGTCTGGGGAGAAACTGGCTTCTGTTTGTCACACATTTTTATTCATTTAAAAAACTCATTCCTTGATTGTTTTTTCATTCAACAAGTATTTCCTCAGTGTCTACTGTGTGTGAAAGCGTAACCATGAACACAGTCAGTCCCTGCCCTCCCGGAGCCCACATCCCTCTCACTTATACCTGTGATGTAGGCGACAGAGATAGGATGGAGGGAAATTCTAAGTTAGAACTCTCCTACTATAATTGAAGGTAAACTTTTTAACCATTTGATTGAGTTTATGAGAAAAGTCGTCAAAAATATCGCATGGGAACGGGCCAGATTAACAGCCCTTTTTTCATTACAAAGTTCTATGTGTGAACACATGGAACACCACAGTGGCTCAATAAACACTCATGGGATGAACATGTGACAAGTGACTTCATAATTTGTCTTTTCATACCTTTTTCTTATGTAGCAGTAAAAAATAGCAAGAAAACCACTTAGGAGTAATCCCACGCCAATCCCAACCGCAATGTACTTCTCCTGAGAATCCACAGCATATGAAGTTAACGTCAGGTGCTCACACCTTTCTCCGGTATAGCCCGTAAAACACCTTTTAAAAGAAGACAAAAAAAAAAAAAAAGTATATATATATAATTTTAAAGCCCATGCAAAGAAATACAAAGAAATAACTTACTTCAAAAAAAAAAAAAAAAAAAAAAAAAAAAACTTTAAGGGAAAGTGATCTAAATTAAAGAGGCAAATACCAAATGAGAGGTAATCTGTTAAGGGTAATGAAGTAGCTGTAACCTTTGCCGTAACACTCAGGCCCCACATCTCCCCTCCCTGGGGATGGGGGAAAGTGCTTACATGGGTTAGACTAGAAGATTCTCAGCCTACTCTCCCCTAGGAGGACGCTGAGCAAAGCAGTGATTACAAAATCCATATCTGTGCTGTCCTGGTCTAGCACTTCATATTTCTGAAATGTTTTTACCTTAGTCTGTTTTTTTGTTTGTTTGTTTTGTTTGTTTCATCCTACAAACAATGCCGTGAAAACCTAGAATCACCTCTGTGTTTCGCTAAGGGTGCAGATTCTGCTTCAGCAGACCTGGGGTGGAGCACGGCCTGGGCCTGCACTTCTAACAAGCATCTGAGTCCCAAAAATGCTACTTGTCTGGGAACCATATTTTGGGCACTGAGGATCACATCCAGCTTAGAAAAAGGCTCCTTAGATGTCCGAATACACTTGAGGATGGGTGAGCTGTGTTCAGATCGTGTGCCCTCTTTGTCTGACGAGACAGAGGACCGTGGAAATGCCAGGTGGGACAGCAGAGGCACACACTCACCTTGCCGTCACGGGACCTGGAAATGCCTTTGCGCTTACCTGCAGATGGCTTTGGCTAGTTCATGGTGGAAGGCACAAACACCATTGATGCAGTAACTGTTATGGTCTTCCAGGCAAGGGTGTGAGAACCTCAGGGCTATGGGCCCTTCCGTGTCGTTGGCTTGGAGAAGGAAATACAATATTCACATTTGAAGTGTGTGCTATTTTTATGGCAATTGTGAAATACATAGGTAAAGACATTTTTTATTTTTAAGAATAGTTAGTGGGGGCTTTGTCCTTTGTTTTGTTTTTGTTGTTTTTGTCCTTTGAACTATTGATTCTCTCAGCAGTTTATATTCACCAGGGTTAGATCAACGTCTTCTAGAAATATCATTAATCAGTTAGGGGGTGGCCGTGGCCTGGTGATTGCTCTGTTTTTTAGAAGCTACACGGGTACGATACAGAGACACGTTTGCCAAAAGGTGGCAGCATCGGTCCTCGTCTCAGCCTGGCATTCTGAGCAGCACTTCCCACACGGAATGCTGTCCTGAATGCTGATTAATACTGAAGACCTCACACAATCTTTTCATTTTCCCTATCCCAACTGAGTAGTCATCACGAGCAAGATGTCCACTTAATGCTTATGAGATAACGAACTAGACTTGTTTTCCCTTCCTAGCGGGGGAGAACGGTGACATTTCTCCTTGCTCTTGTGCAAATTTTTTCCCCGACTGCCTTCGTAAGAGGCATTGCTATGACCTACATAAGAAGCTGGAGACAACTTATGATGTAATAGAGTTAATGACATTACCTTCAAATATTAATTGAAAAATTTACTTGATAAAGGCATTGTGAAATAGTGGGAAAAGCCATGGACCTGGGTTTTATTTCTAGCTCTAACACACCGTGTAAGTGACCACACAGGCGTGACTCTGGTGCCAGGTGTACAGAAGCCTTCTGGGAGCCCTTCCCTGGAAGGCCGCGTTCCGGCAAGTGTGTCTCAGAACGTCTCCTACTGACTCCACAACGCATTGAAGACAGATACAGTCCTACACCAGCCTTGGTGCTCATGAACTGGGGATGATCTTTGGGTAAAACTACATAATTGAGTCCTTTTGAGAATACTTTTATACTGATTCTTCAATTTTTCTCAAGAAATTTTTCTCAATGGCATGTTGAGGGTCATTTTGAGGGTCATTTTAGGGTCATGTTAGGGTCATTTTATCTCTTCACCATTAGTGATCATGCTCCACCCTATCTGCCTCACTAAGGAGAGGAAGAGAATCTTACTTGTTTTTAGGAAAAGTACAGACCTGAAAGGCATTCTTTTTTATATCTAAATTACTAAATATTTACTTACTAAGGTGCCAACAAGATACTATGCTGTATCATTTAATTTTGGTTAAGAACATACATTATTACTTTAAAATTCACACTGATTTTGTTGAAGGTGGTGTGATAAATATAATTTATCATTTTGATAATTCTAAGGTAGTGAGACTTTCCCATTATAAACTGGGCTAGGTGCTTCCCATTTCAAGACTAAACAAGTTCAATTAACCAAGCTCAAACCAAGATTTGCTAGAGAACATGAGAAGTAAAACAAGCCCTTTGCAAAGAAAGAGAGGAAGAATATTACTTATGTGTCACTTTAGACAAATTTTTCTAAGATGTGAGGGTCATACTTTTAAGTTAAATAAAACCCAAAAGAGATAAAGGGAAATATATGGAGGAGATATGTATTCATTCCTTGAGTTCACCATCTGTGGATTCAACCGAGGATGGAAAATATTTGGAAAAGGCTGTGTCTGCACTGAACATACACATTTTTCTTGCCATTATTTTCTAAACAATACATTAAACAACTATTTGCATAGCATTTATATTGTATTAGGTATTAGTGATTTAGAGATGATTTAAAGTATACAGGAGGTGTACATATGTCGTATGCTAATATGTTTTATGCCTTTTTATAAAAGGGACTTGAGGTGGGGGGTGGTGATGGGGTGGTATTATTGTCCTGGCAATGCCCAGTGGGTACCAAGGGACATTTGTATCAGATTCCTTCTTATCTTTTCCTATTACCTGTAACTTGGAGAATTTTATTTGTGGTTCACCATTGATTTCCTACAGCATTATTATGATCTAATGTTGTCTCTTGTTCAAAGGCTCACAAGACAAGAAGAAGGTGGATAAAGATTATTTCACAACCCGCACTGATTTTGATTGCAAATTGATACCCCAAAAATCAAATGAATAAAATATTTTAAATTAATCTCTAAAATTTAAAATTATCAGTGAAACGAGGAACACTTAGCTGCCACTATCTTTCCTAGTAAGAAGCAAAATCTTTGACTTGATCTTCTTTTATTTGCCTGGCTCTGAGCACAAGATCTGTTTCCTCTGTCCTAAATCATATCGGGGGCAGGACGGGAACTGCAGGAGAACCCAGCCCTCTGTCACAGGTCTCGGCAAGTAACAAGCCTTCTAAGTTCACCTCTGAGAGTTCAAACAGGTTTGAAAAAAAATGCGGATGCCCAGCAGCAGCCAGAAGCCATTGTAACAACAGTAATAATACAGGAAAGAAAATATGTCATCACCGCCAATGTTACAAGTAGTTAGGAAATATAGTATGTACTAAAACAACAGAAGCAAAAGACAACAAAAACAAACAAGAAAAAAGTTCTTTCCGAAGATGGAGGGAAGTGCTTTTCATCTTGTACTCATAGTTTCTTTGGCTGCAAAGCTTTCAGACACAGAGAAAAAAATGTGATATTGCTGCTCAAGATGCCAGAACAGACAGGCACAGCTCACCGGGCCTCCGCAGAGGTCGGCAGAAGATGTGGCACGTCTCACATTCGGAGCAGGAACTGCAACAACTTTTACTTCTCTCATTGGCTCTGCTTCCTTCTCTTAAAAAGGCGACTCTGTGCTGACACATTAATATGCCCCTTCAGCTTAACAGCATCTAGCTAAGAGTCAGTTACCTAATAATAAAATACACATTTAGAAACTGCCAATGTTCTTTTTATCATAGTCCAACTGTCTCTCACAGGTTTTAAGAAAAGTTACTTGAAGTGCAAAGACAGGAAGCAAATACCTTCAGTTCTGTTAATGGTCCCGTTGGTTTGCGGGGCTGTGGCTGCAGGTGTCAAGGTGGCAGCTGCCTCTTCAGCCAGCACCGTCATTGCTGCAGCAAAGGGGGAAAGCATCTTTAACAGACGAGCCTCCTGTGCACACGCCAGGGATGGGACGTTCCCTCATTCTGTCCGCTCCTGTTTCTCGTCTTTAATTTATAGAAACCCGTCACCTGACCAGGGCAGTTTCCTTACTGCTTCTCATTCATTCCCTTGACTACATTATAATAATAAAAGCTAAAAACATATTACTCTTTATTTAAAAAGTGAACATACTTACATGCCAATCAGTCATGAGGGCTGTATGGTATACCAGCTAAATTTATCCATTACCTTTCAATTACATGAAGCAAACATTTTGGAGGTCTCACAAAAGTTCTCAAAATGTGTTAGAAGGGAAACGTACACCACATAAGACACTAAATTAATCCACAGGTCCTTTGCTCTGATCTCTGTCATAAAGAGCAATTGTTGAGACCTGACTTCTAAGGCAGAGAACATAGATCCTGTTCACATTTTACACTGATACAAAGTTAACAAGACAATAAAGAAATTACTTACCATTGAATAGAAGATAAACTGATATGGGAACTTCCAAAGCCATTTCCTGCAGTTGCTTCACTTTCTTGCTCTTGTCCTCCAAGACTGATGGGTGGAAGGTTTTATTGAGCTCTCTCAGACTTAGTTGCATTTATATTTTATGAAGCGTCACCTGGCAGTTCTTACTAATCAAAGAAATATGTACTTCTGGCAGCCGCGGAAGGCCTGCAGGCGCTCACGCACTTGTTCAGGATACCTGTGTTATCTGGCCATGTGATCAGGTTTTCTTTTGAAACACTGGTTTCTTATTACCTGTGGGCATAATTGTGTATATAAAAGTACTTAAAACAACAAAAAATGCACATATGCATTCAGGAAAGGCACCAATGGTGTGAACAGAACTATTCCAGCTCCAATGATGCTAGCAACCTATATAGGATTCCAACAAAAATCATCTCAAGTTTGGCAACAGCATAGCCTGTTAATGACAAAGAAATCATCCTGAAATTATAGTTTATAGTCAGTTACACCTTTCACTGCAGACTGTGAGCCCCATTGCTCATCAAGATATTTTATTAATTTAGTTGCACGGAAGAACAGATTTATGAAAAAATAGAAGTTTAATATCCATTTTAGTTTTGCTACTCAGTTTTACTATGGCAAGTTCTTTCTGTTAAGTATTTAATATAATTACACTTAATAGTATAACATTTCCAGGCGGTGCCTGTGGCTCAAGGAGTAGGGTGCCGGCCCCATATACTGGAGGTGGTGGGTTCAAACCCAGCCTCAGCCAAAATCTACACACACACAAAAAAAAAAAAGGAAAGAAAGAAAAAAAATAGTATAACATTTCCCTTTAAAGCCATTGTGCTGTTTAATATTTTTCTGAATATCACATGGAGGAACAAAAGTGCCTTGATCAGTGCCCTAAAGATTGGCTAGAACTAGTCAAGTACCAAAATAACAGTAACAGCAGTAACAATAATGTCCAGATTCTCAGGAGGACATTGAGTTTGGGTGAAAGAAAGCCTTAAGCTTAATATAACATTCACATATTTTTCTCAGGATTCATCTAGGTATAATTATTAATATTGAAGTGTTGTTTTAAAGGCCAAAGCATGTAAGTACTGCTTACACTCTCAGACTGTGGGGCTCTCATTTGCCCTAAGTTACTGTAAATAATTTATAAACATATTTGCTGAAGTATTGAGCCTTTCTACCTGGAATTTCAATTGCTCATATTTTCTGTACCATGGAAACTTGTTCAAGTTGATAAAGTTGATATGATAAAGTTCAAATGATAACATTTGCCTCATGTCCATCCAAGAAATTAGATTTACCAGTAAAGATGACTTTCACTATTCAAATATGATTTCCGCTTTAGAAATCACACAAGAATGAGCTTGTTGAACTCATTATAACTTGGGCAATCACTTACAATAAGAGTCATCATTTTAAAGTTGAAAAAATATACAATACTTGGCTTCCTTTAAGCATGTCTACGTTTTGCATTTCTGCTTTTATTTAAAAAGCCGTTTATTATTAAATCAATTTTTGGACAATATTTCTGCCCAGGCAAATAGTATTTGAATTATAACTTGAATAATCCACTTTGCAACATTGGTGAGAATTTAAGAAGAAATCCTTTACAAAGGATTAAATAAACCATTTCAACTCCTTTTGAAGTTTCTGGAGGGAGATGATAGGACATATTAAATATCTTTATTTTTAAGACTACAACAAAGAAATACAAACGTCATCTTTGTGAAAACTACTTATCGGGGCCGGCACAGTGCTTCACGCCTCACAGGTTTTCATGCAGGTCCCAATTCATTCTTCAGTCGTCCTGGCCCAAGTAGACACTCAATGCATCTGTGTTGTCTTTATTTTTACTCTCAGATGATAAATGGAGGCATGGAGGCTCTGAAAGGACACACGTCACAACCCAGACATCAGCCCACCTTTTAGGTTCTAAATCATCTGTCCTTCCCACTTTCTGAGCAATGTCCTCAGGTAGGAGCTGGTGATCTCAGAAGAACGCCCCTAACTGTCTCCTAAAAAATCAAGATCTAAATAAATTATCCTTACCATAAAGAAACCAAATATCAAATGAATACTGAATGTGGTTTTCACTTACATCTGGGCCAAGAGAAATGAGTCACCGTCCCTCTAGATGTTTCCCCATTTGGGTACAGGATTTAAGCCAGAAAATAGTTCTAATGCCCACATGCTGCTTTTTCTCTGGGGCCTGTACTGATGGATCTGACTTATCTTCACTTCATCCGTACTCTCATCGAACAGTCCTTTTTCCCAGTCCTAAAGAATGGGGCAGATGGGCATCGTAGGTGGCCGCACCTGCTCCTCACTCACTCTTACTGCAGAGCCAGAGGTCAGAGTGCGGAGGGGAAGGCAGTGGGGGCAAGAGCTCCAGGGTCAGTCAAGGATCCGGCCGCCATTCGTTCCTTCACACGTTATTGGACGTCTATCCATGTGCTGGGCTGGGTGTTACGATGTTTGTAAGACAAAAACACAAGTCGTGAGTGGACCTGGAAGAACTGAAGGGTCCAGGGGAAGCACACGCTTGCCTGGTCCCGGTGGGGGCTGTGAGAGCCGGGAGGTGGGGCTCAGTCAAACTCTCAAGCGCTTTTCACGGGCAAGGTTGGTTTGAAGTCAATCTTAAATAGCAACTAGGATTTAGACAGACAGCGGGGAGAGACAGGGTGCTTGGTTGGGGAGGCAGAGCAGTGAAGACCGGTTCTGACCCACTCCACTCCAGCAGATTTCGTTTCTACTTTACATCCCCTCGTCTAGCAAGTGAAAACATCAATGAGGAACAAAGACAAAAATGAAACTGCAAATAATTAGCCCCTGATACACAATCAGTTAAAGATAACTGTTACTACTGAGCCCTTGAAAGACACAGCGTGTATACAATGGCCACCTAGGTTAGGAATTAATGGTTAATATACACTGGCAAATTCTAAAGTTTCATCACTAACCATGAATTCCTGTCTCTTCCCAGACTGATATCACTTCAGGACTCTCACTTAAGTATTATGTCATCACCTCAAACTCCGCATGTCTTAAACTGAACCTATTATCTCTCCTCTAAAATCAGCTCCCCTTTCAACTTCCTTATGTTAATCAATGACAACATCTTCTAACCACAATTCTCACAACTTACTAAATAGGATCTAAACTCTGATGTATCTAGACTTTCTGTAACTTGTTTCCACATACTTTATTCAGCTGTACCACCCTCCAAACACACCTGTTAGTCAGACAGCAGCCCCCTGCTACATTCATCTCACCCCTAACTGTGACTGGTGCTCAGGGCTGTGTGTGCAGGCACTCTACAGTTGCGGATATGGGACAGATCTTCCTCTAAGCTTCTCCACGAGGCCAGTGTGTCACACCCCAAATATCTACAAATAAAGTTATGGTCCTAAGATTCTCTCTCTTATATGTTGACAAAAACTCCCTTTCACCCAATTTCAGTGTGGCCCTGTGGGCCCTTTCCTTGACCACTGATCCACTGAGGCCATTGTTGGCAAAGAATCCTGCTGGGTCACTTTGTTGAGAATGTCCCCGCGCTTACAGTCTGCTCATGTTCCTCATCTTTGGGATCTAAGTCTTTGGCCTGGTATTATTAAAAATCCTGGTCAGGCAGGCTAGCAAGTCCTCCTGCCCTGATGCTGGTCAGCTTCCTCTTGGTGATTTTTCATGCTGTCACCCTCTAGCTCCAGGTGCCTTGGTCCTACTCAGCATGAAGTTCACTCTCTCCTCTCCAGGGCTTGAACTGCACTGCAGTGTTCTGAACGTCTTCCTGAGTGTGTTAAACAAGTATCAGAATAATTTCTCTACTACAGTGATTTAATTATCATCTGGGAAGTCTGACTCCTGATTGTTACAAAATAACCCCTTCTGCATGGAGGGGTGGGGCGCACGTTCACTACAATCATGTTTCCAAGTACATGTATGTTGTTCACTTGGTTTTGGGAGTTCCAGACGCTTAAAACTTTAACAGGCCCTTTCTGAAATGTTTGCTAAGGAGCTTTGCATTTAAACGTGTTGGGCTTATTAGACAAAGCTTGGTCTAGACTGATTGTGGAAACTGCTATGGAAACCCTTGTCTTTTAGACACTTGTGTATTTCTCCAGCATGCAGTAAAGATATAGCTTACAAACACATGAAGAAATTTATAGCTATCTTAGGAGAATACAGCTATTCTTCAAATTGCTTTAATGATACAGTTGAAATATTATAGTCTATTTTCACACAAATGATCAAGAGTTCATCCTGACAGACATGCAGTGGGTAATAATTATTGGTACATAAACGTGGGATTGGGCATGAAGACACGGTGTGGGTTACACGGCTCTAGCAGTCTCAAAACAGATTGTAACCGGCATTCGCATGTATTTCCTTAAATTGTTAAAAATATTGTGTCTACTCGAGGACCCAATGTCATAACGAGAGAACAGGCAACAGAGCAATCTTTAGTTGTATCCTAAGGTTTGGTTTTGGCAGATTGAAAAGTATCATGTTTTCCTATCAGATTTCTTAATTTGTGAACTTAGTGGTAGTTGATTTTCAGATTAATGCAAGGGTACTAATGATTAGGTTACATTGTTTGCATTTGTTAGGCAAAGTTCAAATTATAGTCAAGCCCTTCACCCAAAGGGTGTGCTGTATACCCTGATATGTGCTCCTTAGGGGACAGCTCACTAATCCTGCCTCCCCCCCCTCCAGCTTCTCCTCGTTCACTTGAATTTTTTCTCCCCTGGGGTGTGTAGCCGTTTACCTACCGATTTCATATTAATGATGACCTCACTTATATCCGTCTGATAGTTGTGGGAAAATACAATTTCAGTTCTGTTCTGTATATTTATTTACTTTTGTATTTTTCCGTTTCTGCTCAGTAAAGGTACTGTCCAAATATTTTTTAGAAGACAGAAGAAATGAAATGTGCACCTAACACATTATGTGTTTTCACTCTGGTGGACATTCACAATGTGAGAGGATCGTAACTTTTCCAGGTAGCCTGGCATTTTACCTTCTTGGAATGTTTTTACTTCCTTAAATAGAAGATCACTTCTCATTAGGACGGTCTTGTGGGATGCATCTGATAGACATCTGAGATCAAGATCTTATTTTCAATATTCTGTCTTACTTCTAGCAAATAAGCTCTCAGCTTATGACATAGATCTTAATATATTAAAAAATTTGAGCATACGATGGCAAAACCTAAATTACAAGTTACATGAGTGCCCATTTGGCTGACAAAACATTTTTTGGAAACATACTGTGACACTTGTGTCAAAAATATATTTATTATGAGCCCTTTGTTACATGATGAACACTTATCCTAAAGGTAAACAATTATTACCACCATTCTCATTGGAATTTTGTTGTTTCCTAAAACTCAAAATAAGTTAGCAGGAAATGCATAAAATTATGTGAGTCATCTGAGCCAGGATGACTCCATCCATGAAAAAATAAATGCAAAGCAGAAATAAATAGCTTTGTAGTAAAATATAAAGGTTCTGCCCTTTGTCAAGTAAATGAATGCATGACTTCAGTTCGCTTTACTCTACCATGTGATCTAGTAAATTTGTTTTTTAGCTGCCAGAAGCGTGTTCTTCAGAAGCATTGCCACCGTCATGGGTCCCACGCCTCCGGGAACGGGGGTGATAAAGCCGGCTTTCTTCTTAACATCTGATGGAGAAAACAGTATTCTTTAGTTTGAAATTTACCGGAGAATCTCATACTTTTAAACATGCTAAAAGTAATGAATTTTTCTACATTACACGTATAATGCTAATAACCTCAAGTCATTTTCACAACAGGCTGTGATTCACACACCTACTTCGATGGACACCTCTGTATGTGACGTCTAAGGTGCAGGAAGTACACAGGGACCAAGACCCAGGTCACGGCTACCTGCAGCTGAATCCTATGATTGAACCAATTACCACTGCTTGTAATTCCAGCTGCTTCTAAAACACATGGCATTGGCTACAAAAGGCAGATGGGATATACGGAGCTCAGCACATATTCACTAAATTTAATTATTGCTGTTATGTCAGTGTCACTGTGTGTGTGTGGATAGTAAATCAAGGGTACATGTGAAACTTGTAGAATATAAGAATATAAATGTCTTAACACAATAACTAAGAAAATGCCAGGAAGGCTGTGTTAAACAGTTTGCTGAAAATATTTCAAATTATATATAAAACCAGCACATTGTACCCCATAAGTGCATTAATGTACACAGCTATGATTTAATAAAAATAAATTAAAAAAATTCCAGTGTAATGTAACAAATGTCACTGAACCTATTTGAATTACTGAGCACATATATAGTCCTGTTCCCAGTCATGAAGATTTCTCATTCAGTGAATATACATGACCCCTGCCTTGTGATGACTAGATTTAAGATTTTTTGACTTCACAACAGAGTAAAAGCCATATGCATTCAGTAGAAACCATATTTCAAATTTTGACTTTTAACCTTTTCCCTGGCTACTGACAAGTGGCTCAAAACTCTTTCTCATGCTGGGAGTGGCAGTGAGTTGCTCGCGAGAGTGCGCACGTCCCTGCCAGGGGGCTGTGCCTGGGGAGGGGCTAAAATGAGGATTTCGGACACATCTGAGGTGGGCCAGGCTAAGCTGTGATGTTTGGTAGGGTAGATTATTAAATGCATTTTAAATTTACGATATCTTCAACTTAAGATGGGTTTATCTTTACTTATCATAAGTTAAAGAGCATCTGTACATTCAAAGAAAATGGCAAAGTATTCTCACCAAGTTTTATGTAAGAATGCTTTGAGAACATTCTTACAGTACTAAAGGCAAATGTCTCTCTGTGGTCACCGCCTATGGTTCCATCCTGTGTGTGTCCATAAGAACAGTGAAGTTTTTCTAGCTAGCTCTTTAGTACAAAGTTAGCAGAGGCAGTACCTCTTTAGTGTATAATCTGACATGATTAACCATAGATGTATTTCCTTTTACAAATTTGCTCACGTATGCTTCCACATGAATCAAAACCAACAGATGTTTCCTAGATCTTCAATATTATATTTTGCACAATATATACTGTTCTCTTAAAAGCTGGTTTTTGAAATTTACCTTTACTGTATTTAATGTGGAATAGTACATTTGGATATTTTAATCATAGGAAAAGCAAATGGATTATACTGTTTTACTTAAAGTCCAAATAAGCTTAAATACATCACCCACAGACCCAGCAAATGTGCCACATATCTTCTGATGGTGTATGATACAGAAAAGATAAGAATGCTGTGAGTTAGAAGGATATTTCAACTTTCCAAAAAGCTTCTCCATGCATGGATGTCCCATGCTTTGGGTTATGGTACTTCCAGGCTGTGCGCTCTACGGCGCAGAAACACCAGCCTGGGTTAACAGCTGATCCATCTGTAGCAAGGGATTGTTACTCTTCCTCCTTTGCTCCAACCGTTCCTTCTATATGGAACATTCTTCTACCTTATCCAAACAGGAAACTTATTATTCTTTAAAATCCAACAAAATGTCACATTTCTATAATTTTTCTCATTGAATTAAAAGTTCCACGTTGTTTCCAGTAATTTCATACCGGCTCTCTCTGTGGAACACTATTTCCTTCCGTGGACCCAGCAATGAGAAGGCCGTGCCAGGTTGTTGGGATTGTGGCTTTGACCCCAGACTTCTCCAGGCCCAGGTTAGGCATTCAGTACATTTTGATAAAGTGAACTAAATTGCCCTTATTTAAAATCTAAAATCAATTTACAACAATGTGTCAGTGCTTTTGACTGTGTACAAATGCTATAAATTTACTTGAAGATAATTTACTGAAAAATTTCAGGTACTTATTTCACTCCAGGGTGATAAACTTCATCTTGCACTTTCTTTTCTTTCTTTCTTTCTTTCTTTTTTTTTTTTTTGTTATTGTTGCAGTTTCTGGCTGGGGCTGGGTTTGAACCCACCACCTCCAGTTACGGGGCCAGCGCCCTTCCTATTCCTTGAGCCACAGGCACTGCCTTTCGCCTTTCACTTTCCAGTCATCTTACTTGATGGCAGGAACAACACCTCCCAGGACCTTTGCCTAAGTACTGGAGAAGTGATGCCTTTGACACTTCAGCAGCTCTTTAGAAGAAACCTACTTCTACTACGACTATTTATACTAATATAAAATCATATACTTGGACAGGACTAACTCTGAAATAGTAATACATAAAACACTACTAATAGTATTATAAATTAAAAATCAAGTGCCAATTGAATATTCAGTGGAAAACAAAATGGTTTATTTTAAAATAAAGGGGAATAAAAGTTGTTATATCACGTAATATTTTGAGGATATTCATTTTCATATAGTTTGGTATTCAGCTTTGAAAGGTGGAGTTGGAAATTATTTACATGTGAAAAAATAGTAATAACCATAGCTACTATCAGTTGAGTATGTATTACTTGCCAAGAACTATACACAATTTAAAGATTAATACATTATTATTTCATTTTAATAGGTGAGGCAAGTGTGGCTCACTGAAGTTAGATGACTCACAACCCTCTAATACAGTAGAGACAATTTTCATAGCCAAGTTCGAAACATTCCATAATTTTATCACATCCCAATGCAACTGCATGATCATTGCCTAAATAGAAAAGTCCCAGGAATGACCCAAGTGCCAGAAATTAACTCAGTTTTCTCAAAGGCTTAGGCAGATATTCTGATAAAAGAAAATTAAGAGAAAAAGATTCTAATATATTAATTTTTCTACATTTTTACTACGAGTGCTTATACTTCATCTTTGAGTTATATCTTACACTTCAAAGCATGCAACTGGCTTAGCCATATGGGTCACTTTATTCCTTCTGTCAAAACCTCCACTGGACTTTCCCCTTCACAAATTATGATTTTCTTTCTTTTTTTTTTCTTATATTATTATGATTTATTGCCTATTATATATATATATATATATACTTTTTTTTTTTTTAAGAGACAGAGTCTCACTTTATTGCCCTCAGTAGAGTGCTGTAGCGTCACAGCTCACAGCAACCTCCAGCTCTTGGACTTAGGCAATTATCTTGCCTCAGCCTCCCGAGTAGCTTAGACTACAGGTGCCCACCACAACGCCCAGCAATTTTTTGTTGCTGTTTGGCTGACAAATTACGTTTTTCCCACAGCATGATTACAACTGCATTCTTTAGTTCTAAAAGTGAGATTTGGGCGGGGGGGGGGGGGGGGTCTAGGGACTACTTGTCACATAAAGTAACATCTTCCCCAAACGTTTTATCGTGGTGTCTGCATTTCTGCACACTTTCCTGGCAGAAACCAACATGTGCTCATCCTGCCTGTCACTTCCCAGAATGAGCCTCCGTGAGGGTCCATGGGTCTTCCCCGAGCAGGGCCAGGGCTTCTCTGGAGAGTAATGAGCACCAAGCAGCTTCACTGAAGCCTGCAAATTGTTCACCAGGCAGAAGATAGTATCACTATGGACATGGCGACTTAAACATTTGTTTCACTTTTAAAAATTTTTTTATTAAGTCTTCTGTACATAGATCATAAATACATTTATGTCATTTTCAATGTGTTGATTATTTGTACAAATTGGAGTGCTTACATCATACTAATCAACATAGCTTTCACCTCATTTACCCAATTACAGCATTAGGACATTTATGTTCTGCACATGATAGATCCAACTTGTACTTGCAATGTGCTCCATAGGTGTGGTCCCCCTACTATCCCCTTCTATCCCTCCCAGACCTTCCCCTTCCCTCCTTCATTATAGGCTAAAGTTGTGTTTCATTTTTCATATGCAAGTGTGAGTGATTATAAATTGGTTTCACAGTAGTACTGAGTACATTGGATACTTTTTTCCCCATTCCTGAGATACTTTACTAAGAAGAATATTTTCCAGCTCCAGCCATGCAAACATAAAAGAAGTAAAATCTCCATTTTTTTATTGTTGCATAGTATTCCTTGGTATACATATACCACAATTTATTAATCCATTCATGGGTCGATGGGCACTTGGGCTTCTTCCATGACTTAGCAATTATGAATTAAACTGCAATGAACAATCTGGTGCAAATATCTTTATTGCCAAATGATTTTTGGTCCTTTGGATATACACCTAGAAGAGGAATTGTAGGATCAAATAGCAGGTCTACATTTAAATCCCTGAATGTTCTCCAAACTTTCTTCCAAAAGGAATGTACTAGCTTGCATTCCCACCAGCAGTGCAGAAGTGTTCCCTTTTCTCCACATCCATGCCAACATCTGCTGTTTTGGGATTTTGTGATGTGGGCTACTCTTACTGGAGTTAGATGGTATCTCAGAGTAGTTTTGGTTTGCATTTCTCTGATGATTAAAGATGATGAGCATTTTTTCATGTGTCTGTAGGCCATGTGCCTGTCTTCTTCAGAGAAGCTTCTGT
>CAUYPK010146732.1:0-47778 GCA_963574355.1 Loris lydekkerianus | reverse complement strand
TTTTTATAGTTTCATGTCTTAAGTTTAAATCTTTAATCCAGTGAGAGTCTATCTTAGTTAATGGTGAAAGGTGTGGGTCCAGTTTCAGTCTTCTACAGGTTGCCAGCCAGTTCACCCAGCACCATTTGTTAAATAGGGAATATTTAAAACTGTTAAATAGGGAATATTTAAAAACTGAATGTTTTTAATTGGCCTGTCAAAGACCAAATACTGGTAAGTACCATATACACGCGAGTATAAGCCGAGTTTTTTCAGCACAAAATTTGTGCCGAGTTCAGGTTTTTCGGCACAAATTTTGTGCCGAAAAAACTCGGCTTATACTCGAGTATATATGGTAGCTGAATTCATCTCTTGGTTCTCTGTTCTGTTCTAGACATCTACTTCTAAGAACATAGCGAAGGGAGAGAGGGAGGGGAGGGGGAAAGGATGGGTGGAGGGAGAGTGATTGGTGGGATTACACCTGTGGGTACATGTGAAACTTAGTAAATGTAGAATATAAATGTCTTAACACAATAACTAAGAAAATGCCAGGAAGGCTATGTTAACCAGTGTGATGAAAATGTGTCAGACAGTCTATAAAACCAGTATATGGTGCCCCATGATTGCATTAATGTACACAGCTATGATTTAATAAAAAAAAAATGTGAAAATGAGAAGGATACTTTCAGGAGAGTAAAACTGTGATTTTGAGAAAAGCGTATAAATGCACTAGAACAAATGGCAAATGATTTCAGCATGAAAGGAAATGATATCAGATGGTGATTCATATATTCAGAAGGCATAAAGAATACAGAAATGGAACATAATTGTGTTAATCTGTATTATTTACAAATAAAAATATACATATTATTATAACTTCCTTAAAGGCTGTTAACAAATATAGCACTCTACCCAGAGTCTTTGAAAAGACACAGGGAGAGATAAGAGAGAAATATATTGACAGAGATAGACGCAGTAGTAATGAAGTAAAAGCAAGCTTCTTATAATTACCTAAAGTAATTACATTAAAAATATAAAATGGTAGATTTTAATCTGACCATATAAATAACTAAATTAAATTATTAAATACGAAAAACAAGACACTTCAGCTCAAAAAGGTGAGATTGCTAGAATTGACTCCAATGCTGAATTAGAATATGCAATTTACAATAGATGTTCTTAAAATAAAAAAACTGAAAAATAAAGAAGGAAAATGACATATCATGCAAATTAAGCCCATAGAAAGTGACTAGAGCTATATTAATATCATACAAAATACTTCAGTACATGGGTATAATCAGAGTTAAAGAGGACATTTTCAAGAATGGTCAGTACATGAGGAAGATATAGTGAATATAAATGTACATTCATGCAACTTAACAACCGGAATGTATTCTGAAAAATGTGTTGTTGGGTAATTTCATCTTTTGCAAACTTGATAGTGTATACTAAGTCAAGCCCAGATGGTATAGCTTACACATCATGATATATGGTATAGCCTATCACTCCCAGGCTACAAACCTGTACATTATGTTACTGTCCTGAATACAGTAAGTGACTATAATACAGTGGTATCTATCTATATATTTAAACATAGGTAAACACAGAAAAGGTACAGTAAAAATATAGTATTAAAAAAAAAGTTACACCTGTATAAAGTACTTTAATAAAATATTAGCAAATAAAATATTACAAATTAAATATGAATATGAATAGTGGGGGTTTATCAAAGGAATGCAAAGCAATTCAATTTCTTAAAATCCATTAATGAAATCTACCACTTTCATTAAATAAAGGGAAATACAAAATATAACCTCATCTATATTCATACCACCCTGAGTGTGATTGATCTCATCTGATCTCAGAAGCTAAGCAGGGTCAGGCCTAGTTAGTACTTGAATGAGAGAACATATAATCTCTAGGACTCAGAAAAAAAAAAAAATCGATAACTTCCTCCAAATTAAAATCCCAGAAATCTTTGTAATAGATATTAATAAACTGATCTACAACATATAAAGAAAAGCAAATGGCCTAGAACAGTCAAAGAGATTTAAAAGAAGAGGGGAAAATAGTATTAGATGCCAACACCTAATTTAAATCTATATTCATCAAAACAGTGTGGTATTCGTAAAAGAATAGACATAAACATCACTGAGACAAAACTAAATCTGTACAAATAGACCAAAATACAAATAGACCAAAAAGTTTCCATGGTTATTCATGAGGGAATTGTAAGTATTTTCACCAGTTGTGCCAGAATAACAATTGTATGTTCATAGGGAAAAACCAAAAACAACTTGATCCTTATCTCATTCTTTCTAAACGTTAACTTGAAATGAATTACAGGCCTAAATATAAATAATAAAGCTAGGAATATCTAAATATATTAAAGGAAAAATACTTTACAGCATTGGGGTAAGCAAAGATATTTTAGATAAGTATCAAAAGAACATATTTTATTTAAATAAAGTATATATATACTTTTTGTTGTTGTTGAAGTTTTTGGCTGGAGCTGGGTTTGAACCCACCACCTCTGGTATATGGGGCTGGTGCCTTACTCCTTAAGCCACAGGCACTGACCTCAAATAAACTATATTTAATTTAATTTTTTTCTTTAAAAAGTCACCATTACTAAATACACATTGACAAAGGACTTAGAATATGTAAAGAATTCCTAAAGATTCAATGAGTAAAGCAAAAGCAACCAAATTAAAAAAAAATTGTAAAAGATTGGAATAGACACTTCACTAAAAGGTTATTAGAATCATTACTAAGTATATGAGAAGTTTCTCAAGCTCTGTAACTGTCAGGGAAATGCAAATAAAATCATACTTGTTAGTAGTACAAAGTAATTAACTACTGACACATTTAAATCTACAGACAAACAATTCAAAGTCATAAGGTATAATGGAGGATGCTGGACACTAGAAGAGAATATACTGTAAAATTCAATTTATGTTAATTTCCAAAAATGAAAGCTAAATTGTAACGACATAAAGCATGTTAAATTTGAGTAATTTCAGGGATGAAGACAAGACAGGGTTACCAGGGAACACAAGGTCATTTTTAGGGTATCCTAAATATTGTAGACACTGATTGTTTTCTTTTATGGTACATCTGCTAGAACTCATTGCATTGTACACTCTATGGATACAATTTATTATACATAAATTACACTTCACTAACATTGAGAAAAATTTAGAAAATAAAATTTCAGAGTAGTGTATCTTTCTGGAGAGGTATATTGAGGTACTCCTCATTCATATGTCACAGGTTTGCTTTGAATCCCTCCACTCACTATCTATTACATGATAAAGCTGAAAAATATAAAGATATTTTCTTTAAAAAAAAAAAAATTGATTTTTTTTTTGTCAGTTAGACCAGCTTTATTTTAAGTAAAGTTCACTTTTGCTTAAGTGGAGACCTTTTCTTAAGAAAATAAATGGCAGAAAGAAATACATGAGAAAGAAAATACTATAATTTTACAAATAAGTATTCTGTGCAGACTGATAGAAATATAGATAAAATGTAAACCTCAGGAAGTCAGTGGCCTCTGCCTCTTTTGACATGGGTAAACTTCTATACCCATTTGTTAAGACATATTTCATAATATTTAACAATTATTTTGACGATGGACATAACCCACTGAGACTCAGGTAAGTGAAAGGCAGAATTCAGGCTTCAAGGCAGGGCTATTTGGGCTGTGGGGTGGGACTGCGCCCTGGATGGAGGCAGAGTAACAACCACTTTGAACTGCAGGGGGCAGTGTATACATGCCAAGCAAGATTAGGTTAACACGATTTCTTGGGTTCCCTGTTGATTGGCTAATTTGGATAATTTCATGGACTCTAGGGCATAGGAGCTGTCTCTTGTCTAGTACCTGACCGAGGGCTGTTAGGGTGGGCATATAGTGGCACAGAGTGACTAGGCACAACCCGTACGTAGGTGTAGTATGGATTTGATCAGATGATCAAAAAGGAAAATTGACCACCTTCTAACCAGGTCCTCAAAACTGCTTCCAGGCATTTAACACACGCGCGCGCGCGCACACACACACACACACACACACACACACACACACCAAATAATTATACATAAAGGAAAAAAATGTCTAAATTAACAACGGTCATGTACAGCCAAAAGGAAATTTTAAATAATAATCTGAACCAATATAAAAAATAAGTTAAAGCTATATTTTTTAAAGAAAACTTTGCCTACGAACTACTATCCTTCATAACATTCATAGAGTGGAACGTCATTTAATATACATCACTTTATAAACATCTCTAAAGGTATTATTTTTTAGCACTGTTTTCAGTGATTATAGAAAATGGCATATAAAATATTGCAGATTTTTTTTTGACTATTTGCCTGCATAACCTTTAACTAGGCTGTTCTTTACAAGTTGACCCAACCTAGATCATATCAAATTCCACTGCATTTATCTCTGCTTTGAAGAGGTGCTTATTATTTAGAGAGGCCTGACAACTTGATCAAATCTTTTACATTAGGATTTACATTCTGAAAAAAATATTAATCACTAATTCAACAGCTGAAGAAAAAGCAAATAAGATATTTCCACTTTACAAAAACACCAAAAAGCAGACAACTCAGAAATATGTATTTCCAATTTTTCATTGGAAATGAAATCTCAGTTACTGATTAGTATGATGTAAGCACTCCAATTTGTACAAAGAATCAACACAAAAATGGCGTGAATGTATTTATGATGTATGAACAAAAGACTTAATAGAAAAATTACCGAATTCTAGTTACCTGCCATTATGATATCTCAATAAACAAGAAATGGGCTATGGTTCTAACTGAAACAAAACTTTTATGCAATATAAACACATTACCTTTTTCTTTAACTTATGTTCAACATTTTTCTAATGTAATGAACATCACTTTTATAAAAATTTCAATTCCTGAAATCTAACAATAGCATTATTCTAGAAAAATTTGCTACACTGATTCATAATAAAATAACTCTTTTGTATATCCATAACGTTTAACTATAATTAATTAAATCACCCCACCAAGAGTAGTTCTCAGCAATGTTTAATTATTTCCCTTAAAGTAATTTTGAAAAACTATGTACTGCACCATAAAATTTAAGTGGTATATATACTATTTATAATAAGTTAAAAATGGCATAAAGTGTGTGACTTTCCTGTATGTTGTATATCATGACGTTTGAAAATGAATCTTGTGTTATCAACCTTTAATCCACTGTAATATAAATGCCATATAAATTATCTCAAATTTCCGCTTCACTTATCGTGAACAATTTTAGGCAAATGCACACATGTACAAAATACAAAAAGTACATGTTTAATGTCAACTTTTGGTCTTTCTAACACATTTTTTGCTATAAAATATGTATTTTAATATAAATAAATATAATTATTATAATTTCCAAAAATAAGTAGGTTCTGACATTAATTTTACTATAAATAATTGACATATAGTCTATTAGTTATAATAGTATACAATTTTCAAAATTATCAAAAATTTTGATAAGTAGTAATTAACCATACAAGTTAAATTTTATTATTTTATATCCTTTGTATCAACATGGGTTGAGTTGGAACACATCTTCTTAGTAAAGCATCACAAGAATGGAGAAGCAAGAATCCAATGTACTCAATTCTAATTATGAAGGCATCAGTGGATGAGCTAATGCAAGGCCAGGGGTAGGGAAGTAAGAGATCAGGGAGAGGGGGGAAGGGTGAGGATGGGGAATCATGGTGTGTGGCACGCCTCTTGGGGATGGGACACAATTATAGAAGGGCCTTTACTTTACAAATGCAATCAGTGTAACCTAATGTTTTTCACCTCCAATCAATCCCAAACAATAAAGAAAGAGAGAAAATAAGCAAAAATAAGTAAATAAATAATATGTCCATAAAATGTATGAGAGTTATTATTCTGCGTTAGCTCTTATACTGATAGATGGGAAAATTACTTCCTGGAAAAATAGGAAATATTATTGATTCTATTCCTTTTAAATGAATTGCTCTGAAATGTTTAGGTAAATAGGTAAACTGAGAAGAATAAAATAAGTTTTGTTATTGATTTTGGCAGTCTTTCTAATTTGTATGCTGAAGTTCATGTAATTATTGGTCATCAAATTTGCTCTGTGAAAAGAGCTTGGATTTCTGGCCTTTCGATTTTGTTAATATCATGAAATTTGGAATGACCTAACTTGCATTTTTCACCAAACTTGAAGAGTGCATGTGGGAAGACTTAAGGGAAGAGTCTTGATGTGCTTGCATTACTAGTAATAATGATTTTATAACCTTGAAACCAATATTCAATATTAGTTGTTAGTAGATTAGAAATTAAAATAAGAGTAGGGTTGCAAAAAATGGACAAAGGGAAAACAGAATAAGGAGAAATTGTTTCGGGAGAAAGTTTCTGGCTTTGAGCACAAAGCGCCAGGTATTCTGAAGACTGGCTTGCTGAATATTCACCCACCCCACCACTGCTGCCTGTGCACTGCCCCAGGCTGCAGGCTTGTGGCCATTCTCAGCCAGGGCGGGGCTGTTTGCTCTGGCAGAGTGCTTCTGGGGAGTTTATGGAGTATTAAGCTGCCATAGAAAGATGGGTACTTTACCTCTTTTATGTTTACATGGATGGAGCTGGAACATATTCTTCTTAGTAAAGTATCTCAGAACGGAAGAAAAACTATCCAACGTACTCAGTATTGTTATGAAACCAATATATAACCACCCACACTTTCATATGAACCATAGGCTAGGATGAAGGAAGGAGGAGGTGGGGGAGGGTCTGGAAAAGCGGAGGCCGTGCGGAGGGAGGGACCTCACCTATGGTACATATTGCAAGAGTGTATGTCAAATCTATTAAGAGTAGAATATAAATGTCTTAGCACAATAATTAAGTAAATGAGGTGAAGATTATGTTAACCAGTTTGATGTAAGCATTTGAAATTATATATAAAATCAGCACATTATACTCCATAAGTGCATTAATGTACACAGTTATGATTTAATAAAAAAATTGTTAAAGGAAAAACAAAAAGAATGTAGAAATTTAAACTTTGTGAACACAGCAAGAATTGCTCTGGACCAGAAAAGGAGATGAAATATCTCTTTTCTTCTGTCACCTAGGTTTGACCAGATGAGTCTATCTGTCTGGACACAAGCCATTCAGAGTATTAAAAATTCACATCTGTGATTTGTGACTGTGGGGTCAGCTCCTGTTTATCCATCCAGGCTCTGTTTTGTGTTAAATAAAAAGTAGCAATTAAATTCATACAATTAATGTGGTTAGTTTAAAAATTAGTCTAGTTAATAGAAATGCAAGCACAGCAGGAACCATGATGGGATTGTTTGTCTTGTCTTCATGAGATTTAGGACTGTGACACTGATGTATGGAATACACACACAGACAGCCTGATACTCAAGGAAGCATCTTGGAAGCTGAACAAAGAAGGCTGTGCCTCCTGAATCCTTGCTGCTCTTAATAGCTCTCTTTGTTTTGTCTATTATTCTCCGCATTTTTCCTAATAATTTTCATCCATCTTTCTTGCCCCACCAAGCCACTGGAAGGAGACCCATAGCATGTCAGGGCTGACCTCCCCGATAAATCCAGTATAGAAATTTAAATTCTATAATATTGTGAAGTATACCAAGACTGTTGTATGAGGAATTGGAAGTAACTGATCTTATATGATGCTCTTTAACTTAGAAATATGTTAATTCAGTTAAAATTAGTTGAAACAAGTGTAAAATTATACCCTGGAAATTGGAAGCTGAGTGTTAGTTTTTCATAACTGTGATAAAAGCCCTAGACATTTATGCCAAATTTCAATTTTAGTTTTATGTTATAATGCTTCCTTTTACCCAATCCATCATTAAAAATCCTGCTTGAATCCTCTACTTTATTCATTCCCAATATCGGCACTGTCAGCAGCCCTGTATTCAAATTATATCCAGAAATCAACCACTTCTCTCCACTTTAGTAAAGTTGCTCCTACTTCTAACTTAGATGATAGCCAAGGTTCCCTATCTAGTCATTCTCCTTCTGCCTTTATCTGTCTTTGTGTTAGGAAGATCACAGAAGTTAGCTATGTTGCTGAATTCAGAACAAGTCATTCCTCTCTAAGGTCTGCATGTCCCTCTCAGGGTATATAAACTTTGCCTCATACGCCTATGTAAATGTTTCTTTTCTAACTTCATTCAGTAAGTTATTAGTATCCTCACTGAAAAAAAGCCCGTGGTGACTAAACTTCTAACAGTGTCTCACATAGTTTGTAGCCCTACAAGTCATGCCTTTTAATTACTTGCCCTTTGATGCTATCAAAGACTTTACTTTTGTTTTTATTTGTATTTTGGCAGAGATTTTACCTTTATAAGTTTCTGCTTTTGTTTGTAGGTGAGAGGTTAAGTTCCTGAGATGATTTTTGACAGAGCTGGATCTCTATCAATTTATATTTGTAAGAAAATGAAGAAAGGACTTTGAGAAATGTACTAGAGCAGAAATGTTCATTCAACAGGGTGTTCCTCGGAACAGGACTTCATGATATGGAGCAGATCTTCATGATAATGAGCAATTGGAAACAAGTGAATCCTGTAATGTTGCTTAAAAAAATACGTATGTGAATTTTATTATTTTACTATTGGAGGTTGCATAGCTTTCACTGTCAATACAATTAGATTTTAGGTACAGAATATTTATTTATTTATTACCATGCTTATGCAATGTGCAGTAATAGTTTTAAAAGATTGGAGATAAAAAGGTCAGATAAAATATATCAATACAAATAAATAAATATATTTTAGATGGGGAAAACAGCTGACACATCAAACAGACAAAGTGAAACATTAAGTAAATGTACAACTTTATATTTCAAGCTTGAACATTGGTAAATACATTTTATTTCATATTTTTGGAAGTATGCATTATAATGTGAATGAATGATTTAAAAATAAAGTTAAAAGAAATTTGTTATGTTGAATATATTTTATTTTATTTTATTTTATTTAAAATTTTATGTAAATTTATTTCAGGTTAATGTGAGGATATGAGTAATGTGTTCAAAATATTGTTTTGTTCAGTGAGTTCATCTTGTGATTATGTCCCACACGCAAAAGGTGTGTTAAGCTCATGCCCGTTCAGTGACAGAACCCCAGCCACTCCCCATCTCTCATGACCCTTCCCCCCAACTTGAATTGAAATGAGTTTTTCTCCTATTTTAGCCTGCATTAGATTAGATCATCTACTTCTTAGTAAAGTATCCATCCTTGTGATACTTTACTAAGAAGACTGTGTTTCAACTTCATTAAAGTTATTACAAAAGATGTGAAGTCACCATCTTTTTATGGCTGAATAGTAATCCTAGTGTGCATGTACCACGATTTGTTAATCCATTTCGTAGTTGACGGGCATTTAGGTTGTTTCCACATCCTAGCAATTGTAAATTGAGCAGCAATTAACAATCTAGTGCAAATGTCCTTATGATAAAATGATTTTCTTTTTCCTTCCGGGTAGATGCCTAATAGTGGGATTGTGGGATCAAAAGAGAACTTTAATTTGAGATCTTTGAGTATTCTCCATATTTCTTTCCAAAGAGGCTGTATGAGTTTGCAGTCCCACCAACAGTGTAAAAATGTTCCCCTCTTCCCACATCCATGCCAGCATCTGCAGCTTTGGGACTTTGTGATGTGAGCTAATCTTACTGGAGTTAGGTGATATTTCAGGGTGGTTTTGATTTGCATTCCTCTGATGGTTAGGGATGATGAACAGTTTTTCGTATGTTTGTTAGCCATTCATCTATCTTTAGAGAAAGCTCTATTCATGTCTCTTTCCCAGTGACATATGAGATATTTGGTTCTTTTTCTTGTTAATTTGAATTCTTTGTAGATCCTAGTTATCAAGACGTTGTCCAATTTGTAGTATGTAAATATCCTTTTCCCATTCTAACGTCTGTCTATTTGCTTTGTCTGCTTAGCTGTACAGAAGGTTTTCAGTTTAATTAAGTCCCATTTATTTATTTTTGTTGTTGTTGCAATTGTCATGGAAATCTTCTTCATAAAATCTTTCCCCAGGCCAATATCTTTTTTCCCTATACTTCTTCAAATTCTATGGTGTAGATTTAAATCTTTTATCCATCTTGATAAAGATCAATTTTTTATCCATCAATTTCTGTAACTGGTGAAAGATGTGGGTTCAGTTTCAATCTGTTACATGTGGTTATTCGGTTCTCCAACTCCTTAGAGTATGATTTTAGTTATTTAAGCACAGAACTGATGAGTATTATTAGATATAGAAAATACATGCTATAATAAAATATTATTTAGCATCTACTTAACAAAAGAGAATTACACAGCATAGAAAATTAATGACAGTATTTTTGTATTTCTAGGCCAATTTAGTTC
Organism: Loris lydekkerianus; assembly: GCA_963574355.1. Lineage (NCBI taxonomy): Eukaryota > Metazoa > Chordata > Mammalia > Primates > Lorisidae > Loris > Loris lydekkerianus. The sequence goes on along the minus strand of CAUYPK010146732.1, from coordinate 37,396 downwards.
CTTGTACAATTACTTTAACTTTCATTAAACTATACAGAGAAGGAAAAGATTTTTATGATCAATTAAGGACAATATTTCAAAGGATAAGAAAATTATATTCATCATATTCAACATCTTTTTCATAGAAGTCTAGAAAATTATATAAGTGTAATTTTATTTTACACAAGGCTTATACCAAATGTTAACTAGCCTGTGTTTACCTAGAAGCAATAAAATCATAACCTCAATTAAACATCATTCCTCAATTTGTTAGATTGAATATATTGGTCCTCTGATGTTTTATTAATATTTTATGTTTTCCTGAGTTATCTATTTAAAAATTTGTCTAGTTAGAATAGATTGTGTTAAACTACACTTTGAATTTTTACACACTCAGATAAGCCAAAGGTTTGCATGATTATAGTGAACTGAAGTTTTACTGTGCTGATTAATAATATAGTTATAATTAAGAACTAATATTAACAAAAAAATCAAATATTTGTTGATAAAATTAAATTGAAGCATAATAAACTTGCTGAAACATGTGGCATAAGTATTCTACCATAGGAAAGTCAAAACATTTCTATTATTATAATTGTAAAACATGTGTAGGAAAAATAATATTAAGTTCTTTACAAATGCCATTTTCTCTGACAATAACAGTGACGAAAAAAATTTTTATCTGGGAAATACAGTAGGTTAGTTCTTTATATATGTTATAAGAAAGTAAAAAGTATATACATTGTTTTGTCAAACAGCTCATAACCAACTCAATGAATTAAGATCAGAATCCTGTCCCAATTACCAGAAAATAGTCAAATTCATTAACAGTTTAAAAATATCAAATAAATGTTTAGAAATTAAGAGAAATCAGAGAATAAGTAAAGACAGATTTAATTTGATTTAATAATGAATTTATAGCCCCAGTCAATATAAGTAAGAATTTCTACAAATGTCCATGGAATGTGGAATACTTTAAGGCAAATTTTTGGGATTACCAAATAAGGAAACACTGTCAGACTTGCTTTTTCCCATGTTGGTTACATGAAACCTAAACAAGGACTATTTGTTCCTAAGCAACAAGTATTAGTAGGGGTATGTTTGGGGTAGAGGGGCTGAAGTGAGGGGATTATACCTCAGAAGGATAAAAATTCATAAATCGTGAATTAGTCTGCATAGCCACACATTCTCCAACTGGCTCCCTAATCATTGGAATCAAATATAAGTAAATGTTTTACCGTATGATATGTAGCCATAGAAAGAATAGCAGAGAATCTCAAAATCTTATCTAGACTCTATTCTTCACAAACTTACATAGCATCTCTTAGAATTGAGTGTGCTGCTGATGAAAGAGTAACAAAACAAAACCAATTGTGCAAAACTCAAAACTCTATGTTAATCGTGATAAAATATTTGCCTGTAATGGTCCCTTCACAGTTATCATAGTAGATTCAGGCTATAATTTAATTGTTTGGATACTGCATATAACAAACTCTCAAGATCCATAATTATACATGATGTTACTAGATTTTTCAGGACAGATAAGCAATTGAAAATTCTATCCTTTACCCTGACAGTTGGCTACAATTATATCTGGTAAAATATCTGTTTCATTTGTAGTTTCTAATTTCAGCAAAAAATCTTATATCTAATTTAAGTATACTAAAAACCTAATACAAACATACACAGTCCCTCTAGGATTGCTGGCTAAGGCCTGAAACCAGTTTTGGAGGCTGAACAGGCAGGAAAAAATGGTCACATCCCATCTCACTGTTGCCACCAACAAACAAGCAGAGTGGACCTTGCTCCAACAAAACCATTAATGCAAATCCTGTGCAATTGCACCTTCACAAACGTGGCTGGGGAAATTGTATGTATTTGCTTCAATTGCCATCCGTCCTCCATCCAAAAATATTCTACACATACATGGTCCTTCTTTTCTCTCTGTGTATGGGCTTCCATTTTATATTTCTTTTCTTCTTTCCCTCCTCCTTCTCTTTCAGCTCTGTTTTTTCCTCCTCCTTCTTTTTCTTTTCATTTTCTTATTTTTCCTCCTCCTCTTTCTACCTTCTCTCTTCCCTTCTCTCTACTTCCCTCTTCTCCTCCTTCCCCTTCTGCCTATTTATTTATCTTTCCTTTCCTGCTTCCTCTTCCTGCTCCTCCACCTTTTTCTTTATAGTCTTTTTCTTCCTACTCTTTCAATTCAAAGTCTAAAAAACCACTTTGATTTCTGGAGCCCCAGATTCAAGGGTGGCAAAGTATGTATCTAAATTTATAGTTTCTTTAATGGTAGATATGATGTATATTAAGAAATAAGAATTTCCCAAATACACACCTAGGATAGATGCATTGGGTAGCTAAATGTCGCAATGGATATCCACTATATTTGAAATTCCATTTCTTAATATTTACTCTAAACATAGTCCTCTAATATGGACCAAATGTTGGTTGACATTTATTGCAGCATTACTTGTAATACAGAAAAGAAAGAAGGAAAGCTAGAAAGAAAGTAAAACAAAAAGAAAACTAAGCAATCACTAATAGATCATTAACTAAATCATAAATAGAGCCATACTCTTGAATATTATGTGGCAATCAAATTGGTCTTACCAAACATAGTGGAAAATTTATGAAACAATTGTAGATTAACAAATGTATTTCTAAATATATATATATATATAAACTGTGTAACATTATATATATAATATATATAATTTAGATATAGTTTTTAAATGCATTTCTATAAATTTGTATAAGAAATTATAAAGGTTTACTAAAATAATATATTTATATTTCTACTACATATTTCATTTAATATACAATAGAAACTACATAGTTGACCTCCTCCCTACATTGGCCACCTCTTTAAGTTGACTTAATTTTCACAGACCAAGAATGCACCACATATTATTAGTGCAGTGGTCTTAGTATCTTATGTTGACATCCTCTCTATGTTGACCAGGAATTACAGTCTCTTGGATTATCAACTTGTGGAGGTTCTACTGTATTTCATATCTCTGTTGTACATTTTAATTTTATGAATAAGTTGTATATAAAAAGAAAAGGCAGTTAGTAATATGATAATAATAGTGTAATGTGTTTTAGGTCTTACAAGTAGAGCAAGGTCAGCAAAATTTTTCTGTAAGGGGAGAAATAGTGAATATTTTAGTTCACTTTCTATTGAACAAATGGTTTGTGTTCACAACTACTGAAGTTTTTCCATGCAGAGAGAAAGCAATGTACAAATAGGTCTGTGCTCCAATAAAACTTCATTTGAAAAAAGTAGAGAAAGGATGTGTTTGGCCCATGGACCAGGTTGTTGTAATTTGAAGCAAAGAACCAAACAAACTAAAGAAAAATCCTGAGGACCGAATACTGGGAAATTTTGCTAATATGAAAACAAAACAAACAAACAAAAAAAACTATATCTGCATGGTAATGTAAAATACTTAACATAGTACGTGTAATATTTATACTTTTGAGATTATATTCAGCAAATATTAAGAAAAATTATTCCAGAACGTGAGGCTACAGGTTTTATATATTTTTGTATAGTTGGGGTAATTGAAAGATTTTATACTTCTTTTCCTGGGTGTGCTTATATCAATATTATAACTCAGGATGTTTAGCTCTAAGATCCAGTACTGATTGTTTTTACCTAAGTGGGATGCAAAATGCTAGAATTAAAAAGTTTTCTAGGATCTAGTTACTATATTTAAGAATTTTTCTCCTTTACATAATTAGAATTATAAAATAAACACCTTGAAAAGCCTCTATGCTTTGAACACAAGCTCTGTAATTGTTTTCTTTTTGTTGTTTTACCTAAATATATTATCTTAGACAATTTGTAGGAAATTCAACAACATACAATATTAAATGGTAAAAAGAAGAAATATTGGTATTGCAGAAAGAAAAATAAAAATCAGAATTATTATTTAATTATAATAATAATGTTATTAAATATTTAATATTTAAATTGATATATGTAGAAAATAATGTTAAAATGAATGTGTGCATAATTAGCATGGGATAAATGATATATGGATCAATTTATATTTTACTTTTTCTCTTTAAATTAAGACAAAAGTTATTTTTCAAGGCTGTATAAACTACTAATATTTTATGATTTAATCTAAGTTTCACAATTATGTTCGTGAATTCACACTTTAGAAAAGTGCCACGTATCTCATTGTTGAATATATCTGTGGTTACTTTTGAAGTAGTCCCCTTTAGAAGGTATGCACTGATGTCAGCACCTAGTCCATCCTTCAAAGCAGTTTTGAAATGCTTTTTCTAAAATGGCCATCAGAGCTTTTATCAATATTACCCTTGATATCCTGAATGTCATCAAAATAACTTCCTTTCAATATTTCCTTTATCTTAAGTCAAGAAAATAGTCACTGGGGGCCAGATCATGTGCATAGAGAGGGTGATCCAATACAATTATTTTTTTACTGTCTAAAAACTCCCTCACAGAGAGTGTGGTGTTAGCTGGTGCATTGTTGTGATGCAAGAGTTATGAGTTGTTGGCCAAGGTTTTCAGTTAAGATTTTCCCAACTATTTCTCTATGGATGTTTACTGGTTCTGATATTCTTCTCATGGTAAGCCAATGATTCTGATGCACATTTGCAGACATTTTTGAAATGGTTTTGTCTGCTATGCTTGTGACTGTCTTCCCTGACCTCTCTTCATTAGTGACGCTTTCTCTCACCTCAGAAAAACACTTTATTCATTTGCACATTGCCATTGCCTTCATAGCATTAGCCCCATAAACATGGACTATGATGTCCCTGATTTCACTTTCACTCTTGCCAAGTTTAACAAGAAATTTACAAATCCCTTGCTCTGATTCAAGCTCCGACATTCTTGCGACAGCACACAAAAACATGCAACAACAAGAATGAATGCCACTCTGAGAGACCACTACAAGTCAACAGGTACCAGCTGTAGAAATACTGAAATGCCAAGGTTATGGAGCCTTTCCTGAGTTGTTTTTACAGTGCTGCCAACATTGTGGCATGTTTGTTAGCTTAATTGTCATACTTCATATATACACTTAAGTCAGAAATCACTCTCTGACTATATGCAATGAGTTAATTATGCAGTCCGTGATTTAGGTCAGTCAGAATGACAGTAATAAAAATTCTATTTGCAATTTTTATTAAATTTGTAATTCATCAAATCTATATTTTGATGTAAAAATCAAACACTCTCCATTAAAAATATTTGATGGCAATAGAAATAATAACATGTAAATATATATACCCTGGTTTATAGTTGACACTTGTTATAAGATAGTATTTTTTTTTTTTTTTCATAAGTTATGCTGTGGTTTTGTTTTTCAAGTCATCATCCCCTGGTTTTCACTGATCTCTTCCCCCTGTACAGAGCTATTTATTTGGGAGTTAATACCTTGAGAATTGTCTAAGGGTTTGAAATAGAACCCCCAAATTAGTCTTTGGAGGAAATCTGAAATTTAAATATTGTGGTGTACAGCTCTCTTTTCTTAGCCACAACTCTTAATATTATCTTTGTGTAGGAAGATGAAAAAGACATTTATTATAATCATTGTTTCACTTAAAAAAAAATAAGGGTTTCATATGTAATTAACTATACAAAGTGACTTAATTTAAAAAGTAAACAATTTTGAAATACTTCAAATAGAGCATTTCACATAAGGGTTATTTTATTTTATACCTTTATCTACAAATTCCAAAGCACTCCTCTTATTTTATGCCTATCAGAATGGAGATATTGTGGAGGAAGGATGAAATGTAATTGACACCTCTTAGATCTGGAAAGAGAATGAATATTCAAATCAATTGTTTTAATAAGTAGTTTCAGCACATTTATTTTCATTTGTTTATTTAGTTGTATTATCTTTCACATTCATAAGGAATTAGAAAACTATCACATATAGTCTGATGATAACTAATGCAATAATTAAAAATAACACTAAACTTAACACTTGTGGAAAAGAAAATACACTACATTTGCTGTACAATGACTCTGAGTGAAGTTTAATTCAGACTTACACAAAGGAAGAATGCAGATGTTTCCAATTGGCTGGCAATGTAATAATTTACATTCTGCTAGGTTTTTTATCTTGTGAATCTTCACTATAATACATGGTCATAATCCATACTCTACTCATATACAGCAGCAAATTAGAGAATGGTATTTAGGGAATAATATTTCTGGTGGGGTGTTTCTCAGATGAAACTAGTTTCAGTTCACATTACTTCTTCTCAGTTCCCATTGTCAAGGATTCTGTCATTTGACCACAACTAACTACAAAGGAGGCTGGTAAATGAAGGCTAGCTGTCCATTCTGAGAGAACATGGGCTTGGTGAATAGCTAGCAGCCTCAGCCATGGAGAATTAAGCATGGAATAGTGACTATGGTTTGAGTGATTTTTTAGTAAAGTGTTACACAATTAACAAAATTAGAGTGATAACTTTATAATTTATAATATTATACTTATACATTATAATTCAAAAAATGTGTTTACTTGTCAGAAAATAAACCTAGATATCATGTCCCTTCCTACTTTCTGTTGGTGCAAAAAATATGACGTTAAATACAATTTCAGAGCAAATTGAACTCCAGGAACACTTATCAATAATAATTTTTTTTAATTTCTCTTTCTTTAATCTAGATTGTTAACATACTATGTTCTGATTTGGTTTCATGAATGTTGATATAATTGCCTGACTTATAAAAGCTTAATTTCAGTTTTGTTAGGGAGCAGTATTTGTTCAATGACACAAATCCATGAACATATTTCTATTTTTTTAATTAATCAATAGTGCTTCTTTTGTTCAAAAAACTGTGACCAATTAAGTTGATTATGGAGAATTATTTTAGATCTGTAGTCAGGAAGGCAGACGAAACCTGGAATGTTTATCATAACACGCAGTTTCAACCTCAAGCTATTAAGCCAACATGAAAGAAAAAGAAACAAATAAAAGGGAACTGATATTATCCACTAAGTAATACTAGCTTTGATATTGACGCGATGTCAGAGAGAATAGACAAAATCCCATATACTTGGATAATACTACTTTATTATTTGATTCTATACTGGAGCTGTTCTGAGTGCACATAGGGACTCTTCTGTCAATATTCTAACAACATCCATTATTGTGATGATTGAAGAGTCTCATTTTCGTAGAGGAGATACAACAGTGATGTAGTGTGTCGCAGTATGATCTAACAATCATACAAAATGCATCTACATCTCAGTCAAAATTAGTAACAAGTTCTGTTGTCATCCTCAGATAAACTTAATAAAATGTTTCTTTAAACTTCAAAGGGGAAGTAAGTTTTCTCCTCAATTGTATCTTGTGTTCGTGTCTTCTATTATACATGGATCAATTGGAGGAAGCAGGGGAAAGCAGAGAAAAGAAAGATGTGTGTCTGTGGATGTTTGCTCCTCACACTGTCTTGTAAGTCAGTTGATCAGTAAATGTTTAATGAATCTCTTTTCTGAGTCAGAAAACTATTAACTCTAGCAAAGACCATAGTCTCAAGGATTGTATACAATATTCTAATGAAGAAAAATATTAATAAATACATAAAGTCCAGATATCATTTGGTATCTCCAAGATAATTAAAGTTGCACAAGGAAAGATTATGTGAGGAGGTGGAATCTAAACAGCTAGCTAGATCCTGAAGCTTTATCTCTGACATAACTCTCTTCACAACCATCAGGAAAATGATTTAACTTTCTGCTATTCTCTAGAAGAGAAAGAATGGCTTGTGAATTAACACAGGTAAGTCAAGGTAGCTGTGTGGAGGTGATGCCTGAGGCACCTGGAGAAAATAAGAATGTGCCCGTGTAACAATCTAAACAGTTAGGACTATATAATCGAGTGCTTTCAAAATAGTGGTAGGACCCCATTCTGACTCTGAGGAATGGATGATAATGGCACAACCTACTCCCCGTTCTGTTCAGTCAGTTCCACCAGCGGTGCACATGCGTTCATTCTCCTCCCAGTATGTTGTACTCTAGGTCACACTCCCTCATGTCCTCCTCATTGCGGCTTCTTCTATATTATTTCTTTTTTTCTTAGTTTTCCTTGTTTTTTGTGCACAGAATTTAAATTTCAGCGTCTCGCCTCTCTTCTCCCTAATGAGAGCTTGCAGAAAAGATCAATTCTTAGAGAAAACCAGCAGGAGGGGCCATTAGGATGAGTTTATTTTATTGTTGTTATTGTTCGTTTCTTTTTGCCTTTTTCATTCTGAAAGCATGGAAATCTACCTAGGCTAGGCCTTTGACCTTCAAGGAGAATTGAGGTTTTGAAGAAGAGAGAGAGAGGTAAGGAGGGAGGGGTATAGAGAGAAGAGATTTGATGCATAAATTATGGTGATGGAGAGTAGGGATATAAGATAGGGTTTTAAAGCCCAACCTGTGATCTCAGATCACAGAGCTAAAGGATCAAGTCTACATAACCTGCCAGGTGCAACCCTATAATATTCTCCCTAACGTAGCAGTGATAGAAATTATACATGAGGTGATGAGAAACATGTTTCACCTATCCCAGTTTGACAAAATGTGAACTCCATCCAGAAACCATTTATCATGCTCCCAATTAGAACATTGCCTGCTAGAAAAGGAAGCCTTGGTCAGAAACAAGAACGCTATTTGTAAAGAAAATATTCCAAAGCTAGCTCAAGTAACGGGGAATATTTACTCAAACTCATGAGGTAGTTATAATAATGTCTGCGTGACGGACAAGGAAAATAAGACTCTATGGGCTAAGATGTGTTTCTCAGGTGTGTAAGTACATGAACTAGAATTCCAAACTCAGTTTTTGTGAATAAAAATCTTATGCTTTCTTTACAGAAATATTATGTAATGATTGAATCAGATTGTCCTAACTTTAAGTGCTGACTTTGTTACTTACTGCTTATTGGCTATGGGCAAGAAATTCAGCCCTTCAATAACTCAGTTTTCTTTTTTTGTACCTCAGGGATCATAGAACTTACCTTGAACCTCAAAACTTTATTGTAAAGATTGTGAGAGGTATATACACTGCTTGGAATATATAGTAGGCAGCCAAAATAGTTAACATTTTGACCATTTTTATATAAATTGAATGTCTGAGTTAGATAAAATGTTAATAAAAAACACCAAAGTTGCCAGTAGCTTGTTATCAAATTCTAAACATAGGAAAAGAGACTTTTTTTTTTTTTTTACTCCAGGTAATGGACCTTCTCAATTACCCAAAGAAACAAGACTCCAGGCTCTCAAGTTTGGGGATCTAAGGCTACTAGACCCTCTAATTTGTTGATTTTTTTTGTACCATCATCCACAGGTTCATTAATTCACACTTGTAGTGACATGTTGCTGAAAATGTTGGAGGATGTTATGGCAAACTCAAGTGCAATACTTTGGGATCCTAAACACAGAATACACATTTGCTAGGAAATGTCTTGGAAATGGGGAGAATTTTCCTCAAATAAGTGTTCTAGGAAACATTCTTCCTTAATAATCATGATAAAGGCAGTGCCTGTGGCTCAAAGGAGTAGGGACCAGTTCCATATCCCAGAGGTGACGGGTTTAAATTCAGCCCCAACCAAAATAAATAAATAAATAAATAAAATAAAATAATCATGATAAAAAATGTTGAATAAAGCATAAGTCCATGGAGATTTTAAACAACCACAGATAAGTGTTATAGTGGAGATAAGATTTGTTTCCCAGCCCTTTAAGATTCTAAAACACTACTACCAAATCAACATTAGATCCATGATAAGAAATAGATAGGCAGGCAATATGAATTATATAGACCAGATAGCTAAAACAGTTAATGGTTAAATTTTTAAAAGTAAATAGAAATGGTATTACAATTGACAACAGCAGGTTGTCTGCAGTAAGAGTCTGCTTTTGGTCTGATTCAATACGTGAGCCTTCCCTTTTGCAGGCATTTAGAAGCAGGCCTGGACGTTCTTAACTGAGTACATCTCCTAGTTTTAGGGCAACTAATAGGGAATGATAACCCAAAATAGAGAAACTAAAACTTTTACTAAACCAGGAATATTGGAGGACTAATGTGATTAATTTGTTGAGGTGATTTTTTGTAATAACATTATCATTATTACTTTAAGAACCACTGAATTTCCTCCTATAATTCTAAAGATACTCTATATTTCTTTTTCCTAGGAACACAGTTTTGGCAGATAATATTGTTAGTAGAAGTGAGGATACTGGAAGAGAAAAAATATACAAAGGGTGCCAAAACAATGGTATACACATTTTAATAAAGGGAAAAAAAAAACTGTGTTAAAATTTCAATACTCAGTATATACCAATAAGGTTTGTATATTAAATATTGTACCTTGGATCTCTTATAACTATAGGAGTCAAGTCTGACTTGAGTGTTATAATTTAGTACAATTTTCCCCTTTTTGAAAATCAGATACACTTTTTGCAGTGTGTGTGGGTATTCATGATGGAACCTTAAAAGAACTTGATGACCTCCTTTTAGCTCTGTGTGGGATAATAAGCAATAAGCAGTACCTGTGTCCCATGTCAGTCCCTCCACAGTCCCTGGTACTAGGCAATTATTAACTTGGTTTCTTTCACCGTTTATTAGTAGTTTTGTTTTCCTAAAATTCAGGATTAAAGGACTCCTACAATGTGAAATCTTTTTCACTTGGTTTCTGTTATTTCACACAGTGTTTTCAAGGTTCAATCATGTTGTTGACAATGTAATTTATATTGTTATTAATATTTTATTTGTGGCTCACTACCATACCAATATTTATAAAGATTATTAGTTCTTTCACAAGGTTTTGGACATAAGGGTTGTTCCCAGTTTTGATTTATTATAAATGGAACAATTATACTTAAGCCTGGGGGTGGACATATGCTTTTACTTCTCTTGGACTTATGCCTAGGAATAAAATTGGTCTGTCATATGCAAAAAATACATGTAACTTATTAAGAAATTGTCAGCTGTTGTCCACAGTGGATACTGTTTCATTCTCACGGATAGTATATAATAGCTAGTTTCTCCCAGTCATCGTCAATTCTTAGTATTGTCCGAGTATTGTCACTTTATAATGAGTGTGTATCCATTAAATTTGGTTTAAATTTGAATGTCCCTATTAATCACTGATGTAAAATAAGCTCATAGGCCCTTCACATATGTTCTCTTATAAAGTAGATATTCAAAATTTTTGCTTTTATTTTTTTCTTTTTAATTATTCATACAATGCTTTATATATTCTGCATTTAAGACCCTACACAACAGGACAGAGCTGGAAAATGTTCTTCTTAGTAAAGTATCTCAAGTATGGAAGAAAATGTATTCAATGTACTCAGCCCTACTATGAAACTAATTTATGGCTTTTACATGAAAACTATAACCCAGTTATAACCTTAGAATATGGGGAAGGAGGAAAGGGAGGGAGAGGGGGATGGGCGGAAGGAGGATGATTGGTGAGATTACACCTGTGGTGCATCTTACAAGGGTATATGTGAAACTTAGTAAATGTAGAATGTAAATGTCTTAACACAATAACTAAGAAAATGCAAGGAAGGTTAGTTAACTAGTGTGATGAAAATGCGTCGAACGGTCTATAAAACCAGTGTATGGTGCCCCATTATCACATTAATGTATACAGCTATGATTTAATAATAATAAAAAAAGACCCTACACATATAGAATATATTGTAGTAGGTAGATCAACTTTCATTTTACAATTTCTAAAAATTTTACATTTTATAAATTTGAATATCTATGCATTTATATGCATAGTATAACTTTTTCTCCTATACTTTTTTTTTTTTTTCCTGGTTTGAGAATTATATGCCTATACCAGTATTGCAAACACTTTACTCCTCTATTTTCTTCTAAATGTTATATATTTTTATCTTTGTACATGTAGATGTGGACATGTACAAAATTACTTATTAATGTTTCTGTATGAAATGAAGATCAAGTCTGATTTTTTCCCCCTATTGAGATATCCATATATTTCAGAAGTATTTGTTATAAAGGTCACTTTTTCTCATTGAATTCTCTGGCATGTTTATAAAAATTAATTAACTATTTTATGTGCGACTATTTCTTTGATTCTTATTTAGTTACATATGCACACACATATGCCAGTATCACACTGGCTTGATTAGATTTATTGTAAATTTTAAAATTAGGTGGTATGAATCTTATAACCTTTTTATCATTATTCTGATTATTTTGACTCTACATAATTATGTATAAATTTTATAAAGAGCTTATCAAATTCTGCCAACAACCTGATATAATTGTAAATGATGCTATGTCGAACTCACTAATCAATTTAAGAAGAAAACAATCATATCTTGTAACACTGAGTCTTTCATCATGAACATGATATATCTACACAATTATCAACATGCTGAAGTGGGCATAAATGTATTTATGTTCTATGTACAAAAGACTTAATAAAAAATAATATATATATATATTATCAAGAGTACCATATTAAAGTTTTGAAATTCCAAAAATAAAAAAATCCTTAACTTCCTCTCTGTGATCCTTTGATGTTTTCAGTAGAGAAATTTTTAACACGTGTTATATCCACAAATATTTTATGAATTTTGATAGCAAGGCAAATGTCATCATTTTTATTTTCCAATTGTTTAAGAAAATGGAAATACAATTGTCTATGAATTTTAAAACCTGCTAGTTATCAATTTCAAATACTTCTTTTGTACATTTGTTAAAATTTTCTATAAACAAAATCAAGTTGTACAAATAATGACAGTTTTAACTTTTTCTCAAATTGGTATATATGGTTTTGAATTATAAAATGATTAGAACCTTCATTATTTAGTATATACAGGTGGTGAAAATAGTCATTCCTTCTTGGGCCAAATCTTGAGTCATGAGGAGGGAAACCAATCTTTCTATATTACTTGAAGATTTTCATAGGTGCATTTATCAGTTGAGAAAGATTTTTTTTCCAGTGGTAATATCTGAGAGGCTTAATTTTATGTATCAAAAGTAGGTGTTGAATTTCAAATTCTATATATGCATCTAAATATCCCTTGATATTTTTTCTTTCCACATGAATGTGGTAGATTAACACTGTTGATTTTCAATTAAAAACTTCACATTCCAAGTAAACTTCTTTTTATGACCTATAATTCTCATTATAATTGATGCACTCTATTAGTGTTCATGTTTGTTAAGACCTTAGGGCCTCTATGTTTATGAAGAATATGAGCATATAGATTTATTTTTCTTTTTGATACTAGTATTAGAAAGATATTGGCTCTATTAAATCAATTGAAGAAGGTTCCTCTATTCCTATTTCCTGAGAATTTTCATGCAGAGTTAAAATTATTTTTTCATAAATGTGATAGAGTGAGTGAATTTAGGAAGGTGTAGAGGTTTGTTTATGAGGTTTTTAATTGTAATAATTTCTTCAATGGATCTAAAGGATAATCAGATTTTTGTCTTCTAAGGGACCTATCAATTTTATCTAAATTGTCAAATAAATTGATCTAGAGTTGTGCATAACTCCTTTTGATGTCTTTGGAATATCTATTAATGGCTTTGACTCATTTCCCTTTTCATTTTCTTATGGCTTTCATTTCTTTCTTTTAGACATTAGTTATCAATTGAATGTTTCTACTTTGAACATCACCTGCCTTAATCACTGTTTAATTTCAAGATGTTTTCTTTAAAAAAAAAAAAAAAAAAGGTGTTATTGTGGTATTATGAGGTACTGCTTTCTTTTTATTTAACCTACTTGGGATTTGCTCTTGAAAGTGTAGTTGTGGAATTGTCATAAATTTTGAAAACTTTTTAGCTATTATATATTAAAATGTTTCTGACCTGTTATATGTGTCTTATTTATCTGACTCCAATTAAACATCCTCCATTAATTAATCTTATGTCTTTTGGCTTTATTTTTTTGTTCTTCTTTGCCCATACCGATATTTTTTAATGATCTGTCATGCAGTTTCACAGTTATGCCTTAAACTGTCTTACAATGTTTCACTACCATTATTAAATTCTTAATTTTATGTTTCTATAAAAAATTTTAACATCACATTGACTGTTTTTCTGTGTTCTTATCAGAAATTTTGATCCAAATTGTCTTAGATTACCATTGTCAAATGTGGAAGGCCCAAATGATTTTAAATTAATAATAATTCATATTTTATAACTTTTTTAGATATTGAAATTATTCAGTTAATTTTTGTTTAAATTATCCTCCATATTGGTAACTATAATTTTAAATTGCAAATAGACAGATAATAGCAGAATAATCAGAAGGGAAAGACTGGAAAATCCCTTTTATTATGTGTAAACATTTAATAAATAGTGTGATCAAGTTCATAAATCAGTTTCTTATATGAACACATTGGATAATTGTAGGAGCATCTTCTTGGTTTCAATCAACTAGAGAGCTATAGAAAATTTTTTTTTTTGCTTGCTGGGCATGATGACACACACCTGTAAACCTAGCACTCTGGGAGGGCGAGAATTACCTGATCTCTGCTCCAGCTTGAACCAGAGTGAGACCTCGTCTCTAAAATTAGCCGGGTGTTGTGGCAGGTACCTATAGTCCCAGCTCCTGGGAAAGCTGAGGGAAGAGAATTGCTTAAACCCAAGCATTTGAGGTTGCTGTGAGCTGTGACGCTATGGCACTCTGCCGAGGGTGACAAAGTGAGACTCTGTCTCAAAAATGAATAAATAATAAAAAAATAATTTTGCTTCTTTGTGGTTCTAATAACATGATATTGTCTTACAGTGAATATTTTAAGAAAATGTCTGTTCTCTGGAGGCCACCCGTGGAGGCCAGGCAGCTAGTCTTCTGAGAAATCATCATGTATAAACTTTTTGTTTTTTGTTTTTTTTTTAAGACAGAATCTCCCTTTCTCATACTTGGTAGAGTGCTGTGGCATCATACCTCACAGCAATCTCAAACTCTTGGGCACAAATGATCATTTTTGCCTTTGCCTCCCGAGGAGCTGGAACTACAGGCACCTGCCACAATGTCTGGCTATTTTTTAGAGATGGGGTTTCACTCTGGTTCAGGCTCATTTTGAAATCTTGAGCTCAAGCAATCCCCTTGCCTCAGCCTCCCAGAGTACGGGATTACAGGTGTCAGCCACCATGCCTGGCTCATCCTGTATAATTTTTCAATCATCAGTAATTGAATGTTAATCAATAGGGGCAAATTTTACACTCATTTCAAGGAAATTACTTAGTAATCTATTCTTCAATGTGTTTAACAATGGTTTGATTATAAGATGTTATATGACCAAAATTACTATGATAAAATCCTACTTAAATAATTCACATGACCTACTTTGTATTCAGCCAGGAACATAATTATCTGAATGAGAAATTTACTCACGATCATATCAATATAAATGGAATTATTTACACAAGGCAAAAAGGTTTTAGGCCAACAAGTCTCATAACAGATCCATCAAGATAAGCCACACTTGATCACTGAGTCAACAATTTATTTAGAAACTGTCAGGCATTAGAAACTAATAGGCATAAAAAAAAAAAAAAAAGAAGAAGAAATAAAAGGTAAACTCCAAATTCACTTAAATTCCTATGTTGTTTCTCTTATAAAAAAAAAATAAAAACATCTATTTATCAATATATTTCTTTAGGGGTTATACAAGACCAGCAGTTCACACTTACCTTTTCACCAATTAAACCGGAAGGAATAGCAAATTACAAAAATTGGTGCAGTAAATAGTTAACAAAGGAAATGGAAAGTTCTTAGACTCTAACAAGATAAAACGTAAGAAAGAGAAATGGAAAGTGTTGCCTTTTAATACAGAAATGATATTTAATGGAAAATAATTTAGAATCAGTCATATAAAGCAGTAAGTGCTAATGGTGTATTTTTTTTTCACTAAAAGGGTAACTTTATAGTCAATGATTCTAATGTCATCTAAGCTAAAAAAAAATAGCAAAAGTAGATAGTGAAGTCAATCTGATTGTACTGCTTTAATTTAAAGCACTAGAGAAATAGTGCTTAATTTTGGAATTTTTATTTAAAGAAATCTATAAATCAGTCATGTCATATCCACAGGATTTTGATCTGGGTGAAGAGAAGGCTAGAACATGAATCATATCATCTAAGGAATTTTAGGAAGAAGTGTGAATTTTTGCCTGAATAAGATGTAAGTATTTGAAAGTCTTCTATGCAGAATAGGGGTTTGGGTTTTTATAATGAAGAAGATATGACAGGGTTGTCTAAAAATGGAGGGGTTTTTTGTTTTTTTTTTTTTTTTTTTTTTTTTGCCTCTAAAGTTGTTTAAGAAGAAACTAAAGGAATTTTAGAAAGAATTTTAAAAGGAAGATTCAAATATCTGATGATCAAAACAGAAAACTAGGTAACTTTTAAACTTCCTTCTAATCAAGATATGCTCTGGACTTTGTGAAAACGAACTACAAATTCATCATTGTCTCCATCAACACTTTTAATATATGCTCAGTTTTAAAACTCAGGGGCCGTTGCCTTTATCATACCCCTTATATTTTGCATAGTCCTTATTTTTTATATCTTTGTAAGTGTCTAATTTATGGCTCAGATTTTTGCTTGTAGTCTACATTAGCATTATTTTAATAGCCTTATATTAGAATCAACATGTTTTTTTCAAAATTGGTCCTGTGAAATTTCTACAGTCTAATAACAACCCTTGTTAGTCTACTCTAGAACAAACAGAGATATCTCCTCAGTCCCTATAAATACTACTTTCCTGGGAGCACCATAACAAATTATCACAAATATGGCATCTTAAAAGAACAGAAATTTATTCTTTTATGTTACTCAAAGCCAGAAGTCTGAAATCAGGTGTCAGCATGACCATGATCTCTTAGAAAATGGTAGGAGAGAATCACTCTCTGCCTCTTCCAGCTTCTGATGGACCAGGTGTAGCTTGTGGCAGCAGAACCCCAAAGTCTTCCTCTGTCTTCACACTGCCTTCCTCTCCCGTCTCTCTCTCGGTGTCCTCTCCTGTCTCTTATAAGGACACTCATTAGATTTGGAGGCCGTCACGATAGATTATGGTTTTATTTCAATTCTTACCTTAAATTCATCTGTAGAGGCGCTATTCCAAATAAAGTCACATTTTGAGGTTCTGGGTGAATACACACCTTTGGGGGCACAGACCAACTCACTACTTTGCTGAAACAAAAAACATCAGTGTCACTGACAGTTTGGATTTCAGTCTGGGCTTCAATTTTTTTCAGCACTCTTATATGATGGATATTAAGCATCTGTAGTGAAGAACCAATATATGATTTAGTCTTCATTTTCATGAAGCAGCAGTAGAGGCTTTGCACTATTTCAACATGGACATGTCTTTCCCAGTGATTTGTTTGCAATAACATGATGAAATTAATTTCAGAGTTTTTTTTTTGTAAGTTTAATAAAGAAACTCTTACCTATGTATATTTAAGGAGAACGATTTGAAGCATTAAAATGTAAAGGATTTTTATAATTCACTTAATTGTATTTTTGTAAACAATGTTTCCATACTCTGAATCCAGAATACCGATTTTCTTTCCATCCTAGATGATCTAATTTTATCTTATTCATACCTGAAGCTAAAATATAATATCACTGAATTTCTTACAAAGCATATAGATATGAGATATCAGATCAGTTGTAGATAAAAGATGTTTGAAGCAAATTACAAATCACTGTAACATTTGTTTTCAGCACTGAAAATGGCACATATTACAAATATCTTAAGTTATTTTTGCCTTAATAAAAATTTTCATCTAACCATAGTTAAATTTCAGAAGCCACATAGGACATGTATAAGTAGTTACTAGGGACTAATATATTATTTTATCCTCAATTATTTATCACCACTTTATAGAACATGAAGCAATTGCATTTTAGAGTTTTACTCCTTCAGAAATTCTCCAGCTACTGAAATTTTTACTTATTACTTATGCTTCCAAAATGTCTCTGGGAATTTTCCAACTGTAGTTGTCTGTCATGCTCTTTGAATACAGAATACTCTAATACTTGTAATAACAATAAACATCTCAAAAAGTTAATTCCAGAAATATTCAATTAACAGAGCCTGTATCTAAACTGTGATTCAAATAGCAAACCAGAAACGGAAATAAAGCAACACTAATTGTGTGCCAAGAATAAATGAAACACCAGAGGATTGGTTTTATGCTAATTATCCTTTTAAAGAAAAAATGGGCTCTGAGTTGATGACTTGGTCTGTATTTTAGGGAAAGAGGCCATAAAGTTGTCCATTGTGGGCGTTATCTGGAGACTGGCCAGTCATGACTTCTAAATATGTGATTAATTTACCTTTTTTTTTTTTTTCTGGTAAACAGAAACATAGTTTATTTGTGTATATTAATTTTTGTGCTATGTGCCCTTGAAAATGTCACTTTACTACTTTTATGAACTTTCTTTTATTTTATTTTTTTTTAATTAAATCATAGCTGCATACATTGATATGATCACGGGGCATCATACACTAGCTTCACAGACCATTTGACACACCTTTTCTCCCAAAGAGAATATTCCTCTCAAACTTGAGTACCGTGGTCGGTGTTAGGGTATATTTCCTTCTTATCCTACCTTTTTTTCCTTTGGTTTTATTGTTGCAAGGCAAATTCTGTGTGATATTATTTTCTCGTCTATGGTTTTCTACATGATATGTTAACATCATGGTTGAGAACTGTGACTCACTAGCTTTACTCTTAAAATCAAGTCTCAGAAAAAGAAAAATTAAGGAAAAAAAAATCAAGTCTTGGACTAAAATCAGAACCAAATAAATTTTGACCCTTTAGGAAATCAATGGTATGTAGATATGTTTCTTAAAAAAGAATATCAAGTGCTAGTGAGAAAGCTTAGGGATTGAAAATTTAGGCTTTGATTTCTGTAGTTGAAAATTAAATAAGACTAAAAATTACTTTATTTCTGCATTTAAATTTATCTGCATATCTCTTGAGAAATGAAAAATGGCAGCACATTAATTGCCTTTTAATTACTTTCTGATACCCTGATGAAGCATGATAATTTAAAAACTCGTGCTTATCACCAGCTTGTAGACTAAGATCATTAAATATTGTGTCAAAACTTCTGAGTAATATTATTTTCTTTCTCTGGTTTTTCTTAATGAGCACCTAATAACCTTCAGGCTGCCCTGCCCTTTTTCTGAAACAATTGACAGGAGAGTAAGTTAGAATATTAATGGATCTACACTCACATTTAATACAATTTGGAAATGTTTATTTCTGCTTAAATCTAAGATTGAAAATACTGGATGACGCTTCTCTAAAAATCAATCCACAGAGTAGCTAGCTGCCTGCGAAGCTTGCCTCTTTTGGAGTATATGCATTTCTTGACAAATTACAGTTGTATATATTTTTAGGTTATGATGAGAAATTTCCCTGCATGTATATGTGTATCATGTGGCATGATTAAATCAAATTTTATTAACATACACATCAACTCAATTTCCTATCACTCTTTGTAGCAAGACATTTGAATTTACTCAGTGTGCCACCTCCTTCCATAAATAAATGTGAGGCACATTAACTGTCTTAGACTTTGCCCCTGTTTTCCTGTCTTACTTAAATAATTGAAAGTCAATATTTTTTTCCTTTGGTAAAGAAGAGACAGCAGACAGCAACTGCAGATGGATAAAATATTGAGGTTGTTATCTGTTGGAAAGAATGAAAATTTCATCAGATGCTTTGAGAAAAACAAACAAACAAAACAAACAATATGGATTCCTAACTAATCTTGTGGTTTGTGATATTCATAATATCAGTTTGGAGTACAATAAAAATATATTATTTTGTTAATGATAGGTAGTTAGAAAATCAGCTGGAAAGTTATATGATGTCAAATAAAAAAATGAAAAAATAGCCCAGAGCAGTGGCTCACTGCTGTAATCCTAGAATTCTGGGAGGCCGAGGTGAATGGATCACTTGAGCTCACGAGTTCGAGACAAACCTGAGCAAGAGTGAGTGCTAAAAATGAAAAACTGAGGCAAGAGGGTTGCTTGAGCCCAAGGATTTGAGATTACTGTGAGCTATGATGCCATGGCATTCTACCAAAGGTGACAAAGTGAGACTATCTCAAATAAAATAAAACACACCTATAGTCCCAGCTACTTGGGAGGCTGAGGCAGGAAAATCATTTAAGCCCCAGAGTTTGAGGTTGCTATGAGCTGTGATATCATGGCAGTCTACCCAGGGAGACATAGTGAGACTCTGTCTCAAAAAAAAAAAAAAAAAAGAAAAAGAAAAAGAAAAAGAAAAAAAAAGAAAGAAAGAAAAATATATATAAAAAATGAGAAGTTTTCACTTTGCAAATTGTTTAACACAGTAATCAGTTACAGCAGAGCTTGTGTGTTTTATATAAATTATAATGGATAAGAAATTAACATATTAGCAAGATGTCTGTTAAGATAACTCATACATTGTCACTATAATGAAGAATTTAAAATTTTATCATAACTTTTCTGACAGGATTTCAAATCCATTACATTGAATAAAAATCTCAGAAACTGAACTTAGCTGTTACCACATTTTTTACTCTCAGATAAAATCTATATAGAATATTCTGTCTCACTTAGGAATATTAAAATGACTATAAAGGATGATGAGGAAGTTCCAAAGTAATCATTTATAATAAAGTAAATAATGAACATTTATTACATAAAATAAAATAAAAAGAACATTTAGAGAGAGAAAACTGCTCCAGCAAATATTATAGTTTTCCAATATTATTCAAAGTGTGTAGTATTGTTATATGTGTGTGGTATCAGCACAACCTGATGAAAAGTTTCTGACCTATATAGACACACAGATTGATCACAGTAGGGCTAGCATTGCCTTTTTAGCTACTCATTTTCTCCCTCTCCTTCCTTGTAATCATTATCCTTATCCTTACCCAGTCCTGATACCACTGCCTCAGTATATAGCCTTAGTATGTTACTGAGTACATGTTTTTAAAAGTAAATATTATTGCGTGGCACCTGTAGCCCAGTGAGTAGGGTGCCGGCCCCATGTACTGAGGGTGGAGGGTTCAAACCCAGACCTGGGCATTGTGGTGAGTGCCTGTAGCCCCAGCTACTTGGGAGGCTGAGGCAAGAGAATCACCTAAGCCCAAGAGCTGAAGGTTGCTGTGAGCTGTGATGTCACAGCACTCTACCAAGGGCGACACAGTGAGACTCAAAAAATAAAACAATAAATAAAAATTAAATAAATAAATTAATTAAACATCATGTCATAGGTAAATTCGAGTGTGGAGGTGATTTATTGTATACAGTCTAGTAGAATTCTACTGAGTATAGGTAAAAAACAAATCCTAAGAAAACATTTTGGTTCTCAACCTTCCTAATGACACAATGTATTTTCCTTGTTAAAAAGGGGTCGCGACCCACAGATTGAGAACCAAGTGGTTGCTAAAATACTATTTTACCCCTGATATTTGTTTCTTCCTTTTGTTAAATCACTTTTCTTTTCGAATTAAAACTTTGTGTGTGACATCTTTAAACGTAGATTATGATCAAATTTATTAGATATATAGTTCTGCATATGTATAGGAAAAATTACAGCACTATATAAAATTAAGGTAGCAAAGAGGTAAAAACAAGTAAAGCAGAACAGCAAAAAGACATTGGGGCTCATGTAGAATTATTTGACAGAACCATCAGAACCATCCTATTGTTTCATTAATGAAATAAAATAGATGCTAGATTTTATTAAATATAATAAATAAGAAATATTTGATAATCTTCACAACAACTTAAAATCACACTTGTATACAGGCTTAGCTTCACAGGAATATCTGTACTACATAAAGACTGTGGCATTGCTTTTTATCAGATGTCAGATAAAATATATGAATAGATAATGTACTCTAGAAAAACTTACAGTGTGATTATATATTTATTACAGCAAAATGATTGTGGCTTACAGTATATTGAGCCACTATAATTGAACAGAATATTTCTGTTTAATTATAACACATTTTCTTTATTTTTGTTATCATTGTTTGCTTTTTATGCTTACGATAAAATTTTGGAGAGTTTCTAACCCTACTGGTTGAAATAGTATTTGAGTCTATTTGAAAACATTAAAAACATAAAATATACTGACATCTGGCATTTAGAGGTATTTTACAGTTGACAAATATGTACAGTTGAAAATTTGTCAAATTAGGATACCTTCTTTTTCCTTTAAGCTTAAAACACAGATGTGATTTTTGTTCTCATGTACATATTAATTTTCAAATTACTTTCTATTTACAAAATTTACTCAAACTCCTGGTTTATTATGAGTTCATCTATGCCAGCTCTATGCCAGACTTTTTAAAGCCTAATTAATGTGATACACACACAGGTCATATCACATTTTGAAACAAACCAGCAAGCACTCACCAAGAAGGGCTTAACATTTTCCTGCTCCCTGGTAAAATACCCATAAATCTCTTTGGCTTTCAACCCCACAACAATGCTATACACTATGCCCTTTTTATTTTATGTGTCACTACTCATGAATTCATAAATGCAGCCACTTTTCTTATTTTTCCATTCTTCCTCGTACACATAGATATGATATTAGTCTTCTGGAACAACCTCATGTACAGACCAACAAATTTTCTCCTCCTTTTTCTGAATGTATGGTACTGTTGATTCACTAACGTCACTAACATTGCTCTTATGGTCCACTTAGACATACTCTTTGTAGTCATGTGGCGATGGGAGTAGGTTGTGATAATCAGCAATGAGGTATGAAGCACGTTTCTAGGACCAGTTCACGAACTTGTTAGTACTGTAAACGAGCATATACACATGACACACACACATTTTGTTAATTCACAATTTGTTGCCATGCACTTAGGTAAACCCACATCTTTGGAAGTGTGAATTATACTGCAATAAATATCCAAGTGCTGGTGTATTTTTGATAAAATGATTTCCTTTTGTTTAAGTAGATACCCAGTAGTGAGGCTGGTGGATCTAATGGTAGGTAGGTCTTTTGAGGAATCGCAATACTGTTTTTGATAGAAGTTGACTAATTTTCAGTCCTATCAACAGTGTATAACATTCCTCTCTCTCTGCATCCACACCAGCATCCATTGTTTCTTGGCTTTTTAATTGCTATTTTGATAGGGGTAAGGTGATATTTAATTGCAGTTTTAATTTTCTTTACCTTGATGATTAGTGATGTTGAGCATTTTTTTTTTTTTTTCATGTTTCTTGGCCATCTGTATATCTGTTTTGAACAGTTTCTCTTCATGTCTTTGGCCACTTTTAATGAGATTGTTTGTTTTGTTCTTGCAGATTTGTTTGAGTTCTTTGTAGATTCTGAATATTAGCTCTTTATCATATTTATAGTTTTAGAATATTTGATTCCATTTTGTAGATTGTCTACTTGTTCTGTTATTTCCTCTGCTGTGCAGAGAACTTTTTAATTTAGTAAAGTCCAATTTATTTATTTTTATTGTTGTTGTAATTGCCTTTGGGGTCTCAGTTGTTAAGTTCTTGCCAACATTGATGTCTAAAAGAGCTTTTTCCTATGGTTTCTTCTAGAATTTTTATGGTTTTATGCCTTCCATTTAAGTCTTTTATCCCGAATAAGGATTAATTTTTTAAGTGCTGAGAGAGATATTGGTTCTGATTCTTTATCCTGCGTGTGGGTATCCAATTTTCTCAGTACTATTTATTAAAGAGGGATTCTTTTCCCCATAGTATGTTGTTTTCTTTGTTAATGATCAGTTAATTATAGCTAGATGGCTTTATATCTGTGTTCTCTGTTCTGTACCATGTCTCAATTTTTAGACCAATATCATGCTGTTTTGCTTAGTATAGCACTGCAGTGCAGTTTGAAGCCTGATAATGTAATGCTTCTAGATGTAATGTAATGCTTCTGTTGGTTTAAGATTCCTTTTGCTATTTGGGCTCTTTTTTGGTTCCATATGGAACATCAAATTATTTTTTCTAGATCTGTGAAATATAAAGTTTGTATTTTGATGAGGATTGCATTAAATCTGTGAATTATGTTAGGCAGTATGGACATTTTAATAATGTTACTTTTACTGATTTATGAGCATGACAAGATTTTTGGTTTGTTTGTGTCATCTATAATTTCTTTCATTAGTGTTTTATGGTTCTCCTCATAGAGTTCTTTCACCTGCTTGGGTAAGTATATACTAACTATTTTCTTTTCTTTTTGCATTTGATAATTATATTTGCTTTTAAATAAGAAATACAACTTTAAATTAGTTGAATTCCAAAGTCAACATTTTAAATATTTAATTTTTGACTTGTTATAATTAAGTGTATACCCTAAGTATTTTATTTTCAGCTATTGAGTCTTTAATTTGACTCTCAACTTGACTGTTGCTGGTACACAGAAATACTGCTGATTTATGTACATTAATTTTATAACCTGTGAGACTGCTTAATTTATTTATCAATTCCAGGAGTTTTTTGGTGGAATATTTTAAATTTTCTACATACAAGATCATGTATCATTAGTGAAAGCAACAGTTTGACCTACTCTTTCCTGATTTAGATATCTTTTATTTCTTTCTGTTATCTGATTTCTCTGGCTAGGACTTCCAGTACTTTGTTGAATAGAAGTGATGACAATGAGTACCCTTTTCTTGTTTCTGTTCTTAAGGAGGAATGCTTTCAACTTTTCTCCATTCCACATGACATTAGCTGTGAGTTCGTCATATATGGCTTTTATAATTTTGAGATATGTTCCTTCTATGCCTAGTTTATTGGGGTTTTATTGGGAAAGGGTCGTGGATATTGTTGGATGCTTTTTCTGCATCTACTGGGATGATCATATGGTCTTTGATTTTCTTCCGTGTATGTGGTAAATCATCATTTTTGATATGTGTATGTTTAGTCATCCTTGGGTCCCTAGGATGAAGCCTACTTGATCATACTGAATTATTTTTTTTTAATGTGCTATTTAATTCAGTTTCTTAGTATTTTAATTGGGGATTTTTGCATCTATATTTGTAAGGAGTATTGGCAGTTTTCATTGTTTATTGTGTCCTTTCCTGGGCTCTGTGTCAAGGTGATAATAGCTTCATAGAATGAGTTGGGGAATATTCTTTCCTTCCTAATGTTGGAGAATGATTTCTGCTATATGGGTACCAGCTCTTCTTTGTATGTCTAGTAGAATTCAGCTGTGAATCCTTCTGATCCATGGCAATTTTTCACTATAGCAGTTATGTGGAAGCTCATTATTCATTTTTCTTTTTAAATATTTCTTTATATACGACAGGTTTTATTTTCTTTTAACTTTTAAAATTAATTAAAATATTATATAAATCAAATAATTCAATATTTAAAATCTTTAAATAGAAAATTATAATTTTTATGAGTACTCTGGTTAGCAACAGCATAAATATATAGGAGTACCATTTTTCACTTTTTAAAATTTTTTAAAATTAAGTTACTATTATAAAATACAGTTTTTTCAGTTCACATTTCTGAGAGTTTTGCCAGAGTTCTACAGTCCTGTAAGCATAATCACAAGAAAGATGTAGGCATGTTCCACCACCACTTCAGAAAATTTCCTTTTGCCACTCTTCAGTAACTACCTCATCCATGCACCGCCACCATTAATTTTTTTTTTTTTTTGTCACTATATATTGCCTTTTCTAAAAGGCCAAAGAAATGAATTTATATGGTACGTGGCATAGTGTTTTAGTCTAACTATTGACTCACCATTGTTCATTTGAGATAAGTTTTGGGATTTATCAATACTTCATATTTTTAAATCACTGGGTAATATTCCATGTGTAGATGCACCTCAGACTGTTTATCTGTCACCCAGGGATAGTTTGGGTAGGTAGTTTGGGGCAATTATAAATAAAGCTTCCATACATATTCACATACAATTTTTTTTTTTTTTTTTTTAACAGAGACAGGGTTTCACTTTATCCCTCATGGTAGAGTGCTGTGGCATCACACAGCTCACAGCAACCTCCAGCTCCTGGGCTTAGGCGATTCTCTTGCCTCAGCCTCTCGAGTAGTTGGGACTACAGGTGCCTGCCACAATGCCCGGCTATTTTATTGTTGCAGTTTTGGCTGGGGCTGAGTTTGAACTCACCACCCTTAGTATATGGGGCCGGCGCCCTGCTCACTGAGCCACAGGTGCTGCCCTCACATACAATTTTTGCATAAATATAAGCTTTTATTTCAGTTGAATAAATACTTGGAAGTAAGATTGCTGAATATTAAATGTTTATTTAATATTTTTAGAAACTGTCAAAACTTTTTTTCCAACATAGCTGTACTGTTTTACATTTCCACAGTCAATGTATGAGAGTTTCATTTGCCTGGCATCCTTAAAAACGCACAATCATTTTGGTTCAAGGTTATCTTTGTGGTGGCAGTTTGCGTCTTCATTTTGATTGTTAGTCATTTTAGTAAGTATGTGCTGCTATCTCATTGTGGAATTATTTTGTGTTTTCCCTAATGGTTAATAATGAGGTATTTTCATAGTTTCTGTTCTATTGACATCTTCATTGTGTGTGTGTGTGTGTGTGTGTGTGTGTGTGTGTGTGTGTGTTTTAGTTTTGAGAGTTCTTTGTATATTTTTAATACAAGCCCTTTATCACATAAACAACTGAACAGTATTTCTCCCTTTCTGTGGCTTTTCTTTTATTATTGAACAGTATTTTCTGGATCAAGGGTCGTATCTTGCCATGATTTTAATGGTACATATTTTGGTAACATATATATGGGATATTTGCCAAATTAAAGACTACAAATATCTTTTTTTTGTGGGTTTTTCCTGTAGTTTTATAGTTTTAAATTTTATATTTAGATTTGTGTGTTATAGTAAGTTCATTTTTATAAGATACAATATATGGATAAAGATACTTTTTATTTCCTCATCAATGTTGAAAATTCTCAGTATTATTGTTAAAAATGTTTTCCATTGTCCACTAGATTTAACTTGAACCATTGTTGAAAATCAATAGACCGTATAGATGAGCCTATTTCTGAGCACCCTATTGGGTTAATCAATTCCAGTCACCTATGTGTCTAGTCTATATATCTGTAATACTACACTGTTTTGAGGGGTGCTGTTTTGTAATAAATCCTGAAGTCAGATAGTGAAATTCTACTAACCTTGTTCTTCTTTATCAAAATTCATATGATACTCTTATTTCTTTTCATTAACACTTAATTTTATGAATTTTTATAATTTTGATAGCAGTTTCCTGGAATTTTAAATAGAACTTGGAATCAATATATCAACTACTAAGTATTTTTTAAGCCTTTTAAGTCCCCTCTGTAAGGTTTAGGAAATTCCATTTTAGTCCTAGTTAGCTGTAATTTTTTATTATAAATGGGCATTTAATTTCATCAAATTATTTTTGTGTACTTATTGAGATTATCATATGTTTTTTTTTTGTTTGTTTGTTGTTGATAATATATCATTTTATTAACTGATTATTTACTGCTGAACAAGCTTTTATGGTTAGGATAAACCTATTGGTCGTGATATAGTATGATTTTTGTATATAGTTGTATTATATTGAGTTTTTTGTTTGTCTTTTTCCTTACAAATATTGACATAAAGTTTTCAATTCCCACAAAATCTTCTTTAATGGGTCATGATAATGCTAGTCTGTTAAATAAATTTGGGGGCATTCCTTTCCCTTACATATTTTGAAAGAAACTTTGTACCTTTGGAATTATTTTTTTCTTAGGTGTTTGGTAGAATTTTCTTGTGAAGCTCTTAGGACTTTGGAGCTTTTTAATTATAAATTTATTTTTTAATATGTAATACAGTCTAGATTATAAATTTATTCCATATTGGTCAGGTTTAGACCAATTGTATTTTTTAAAGAATCTGCTTTTTTTTTTTTTTTTTTTTTTCATAGTAGTTGAATTTATAGGCAAAGAGTTGCTCATGGCATTTGGTATTTTCCTGGTAATTTCTGTAGGTTCTGTGATGATGTTCCCCTTTTTATCCCTTCATATTTCTAATTTTTGTCTTCTTTTTTCTGTCTTTGTCATCACAG
Organism: Loris lydekkerianus; assembly: GCA_963574355.1. Classification (NCBI taxonomy): domain Eukaryota; kingdom Metazoa; phylum Chordata; class Mammalia; order Primates; family Lorisidae; genus Loris; species Loris lydekkerianus. The sequence continues at coordinate 9,387 of CAUYPK010146732.1, read as the reverse complement.
TAAATTAATTGTTATTATATTAGTTTCCTATTGATATCTTAATATTAGATAAATTAAAATTATGTAATTTAACCGTATAAAACAACATAAATTTGCTTTTTTAGTGTTCTATTGATTAGAAGTCTAAACTGGCTTGGCTTGAATTAATTTATCTGGTTTCAACATCAAAGATAAAATCAAGGTGTGTAGTCAACTGAGCTCTTGTCAAGAGGTTCTGAGAGTAATCCATATTCAAACTCATTTAGCTTCCTGGCAGAATCCACTTCCTTGTAGTTGTGGTAGTGAGTTATCCATTTCATTGCTGGCTGGCTTTCAGCTGGGAGAGGACATAAGCTCCTAAATGGTTCTCTCAGTCCATTGTATGTTGGCCCTTATGGCAGAGCCACCAAGGCTATGTTCCGTGTTTGAGACCTCCCCACTTTCTCCTGCTGCTACATTTCTCTGACTGACATTTCCAGCTTTCTTTTTAATCATAATGTGCTTAGGAATTAGACTAAGACCATCTGGATAATCCAGGATAGTCTCCCTTATCTATGGTCACTTGGTTAGAAATCTTAAGTAGATCAGTAAGTTACTTCACAGCAGGATCAATCAGTGTCTGGTTGAATAACCAGAGACAAGAACTTGAAGGAAAGGGGACATTTTAAGATTGTGTCTACCATACTGATATTTCAAAGATCAGGTTTGGTGTAATGAAACTTTTACATTATCTTTCTGTTCTCAGGTTTAAAAAAATTTTCCCTTGTAAGTATTATTCTATCTGTACTGCTTGTCATTTATCTTTACTACTATTTGTTTTAATTTGCTTTCTTAATACCTCACCTTTTTTTGTATCTTATTTCTTAAGGTAGATGCTCACAGCACTTTTGTGATATTCCTTTATTTCTGGTATAAGCAATTAATGTGATAAATTTCTCTGTAAATACTGTTAATTTATATCTTAGAAATGTAGGTAAGTTATGTTTTAATTTTCATTGAATTCAAGCTATTTCTATCTAACCTGGTATGTTTTTCTTTGATGTTTGGACTATTCAGATATATGTTCTTTAATTTCCAAAATATAGGAAATTTGCAAATATCCTTCCAATAATCACTTCAATTTTTTTTATTAAATCACAGCTGTGTACATTAATGCATTTATGGGGTACAATGTGCTGGTTTTATATACAATTTGAAATACTTACAACAAACTGGTTAACACAGCCTTCACGTTTAATACTGCTGTTGTACCAGATAACATTATACATCTTTTCAATTTGTGTTTATTTTATGGCAGGGCATATTGTCTATTTTTATGACTGTTCCATGTTTATTCTTTTTTTGGTTAGTTTCTATATACACCAAACACTTGGAGAGTGTTAATAGTGGTGTTTTCACTTTCTGTATGTTTACTGATTTCTTTCATTTCTTCTGTAAATAATGGAGATATGAATGTTGAAATTTTAAACTATACTTGTAGATTTGGGTTGCTGGAATTTTAATTGCTAACCTTCTTTAGTTTGTACTTTGAGTATGATATGATTCTATTTTATCACCAATGTTTTTCAGATTCTTAAACATATTTAGAATTTCTAATGTGCTCTTATATTGACTTGTGTAGTGTAAATATTTTTAAATTAAACGTGTGCATATGTGAGTGTGTGTGTGTCTGCCTAAATATAGTAAGCATAGCTTTTGTTTTCTTTCAGTGTCTGATTATTCCAGTATGTTATTATTTGTAAGTCTATTTCTAAACCCTATGGATGAATGCATGCACTTAAAAAAAAAAAAATTCAGCTATGCACTACCTTGGGAAATTATTTGGGGGAATTTTATCTTGAAGTTATAGTTTTAAGATAAATTTTACCATAGAGAATTACCCTCTGCTATGCCAGTCACCAGGGAATATTGTCTATCTGGTATTTTATACTTAATTCAAAATTTGTACTTCTGGACACTTAGATTACATAGATTTAATCTACAAATGGTGAAGATGAACTATTTTCTATAACATCTCATATACTCACTGTATCCTTCAGTTTTCTTATTAGTGTGGTCAATCTTGGTGGAGAGACTTAATAAATACATTTCTATTTTTTTCATAAACTGAAGATGTTTCCTTTTGGTGTTTCTGCTTTATTTGGAAGGGTCACCTGTCTTGCAGTGATGTGGAATTTTGTAGATATATTGCCCCATTTTTCATAAAGCTGAGAAAACTAATGTCCAAATTTTATAATACATAGAAAATGTTACTGAAACAAACCTTTTTTTGTAAAGTACTGTTTTGTTGAGATTCCTTCTTATTCTTCAGGAAGTTTGTGTTTTGGGCAGTTTATTTTGTCCATTTTAACTTTTGATTGGAGTGATAAAGTCGATGTCTAAACAACCATGCCACGACAAATGGGACTTCACCACAAATATTTTAATTCCTCATCATCTTTTACCTTGTACACTGGGAAGTATATGCCCCACTAACAATTTCAGATTCTTAAATAGTATTTTGTATATTTTTTAAGACATTTTGTCTGATTTCACTGTATTCTTATGCTATAATATTCTGATATTTCTTGTTATGACATCTTAGAGATTCTCAGTTTTTTAATTTAGTTTCAGTTTCACATTCTTTTTTTATTTTTATTTTTAAATAAAATATTATTTTATAATCCTTTATTTCTGGTATAAGCAATTAATGTGATAAATTTCTCTGTAAATACTGTTAATTTATATCTTAGAAATGTAGGTAAGTTATGTTTTAATTTTAATCTCGTCCATTTCTTTTAGTAATGTTTCCTTTAGAAAGGGTGTAAGTGACTTACAATTTTTGAGTTCCTGCATTTCTTATATGTATTTTGCCTGTTCTCAAACTTGAATTGAGGAAATTTCTACATTTAAATTCTAGATACATAGTATTTACCTCATTTTGATTTGTTACTACATTGTTACATCATGAATGTATTTTTCATTGTTGCTTATGAGACATACTTTTTTTAGAAACCTTTGATTACTTGTGATGAGGGAGTTCTATTCCTTTTAAAATTAGGATTCTTTTCTTATCCACGGTGCAGCTTATATAGAAATATTTTAGTTACTCTGCATATTAATTTGTAAAATAATTTTAAAACATCTATGTAAATCAGGAAATTAAAATATGACACTAAGAGTCTATTACATTCTTCTAATCCCATTTTTTTTTTCATTTCTATGTTTATTTTTTATTACCTAGGATTTTATTTCATGATCACAAGGGGCTTGATTTATCTTATCTTTCTACCTCTTGAGTTAGCAGTTTATATTATCATTTTCTTTCTATTTTCTTTTTATGCTATATGTATTAAGTTATAATTTCATTTCATTTTACAAAATTTGATATGTTGCAATTTTTTTTCATTTGATTTAAAATATTTCCTAATTTATTTTTCCAATCCTTGGATTACCTTGAAGTATTTGCATATTTTTTGTGTGTGTGTGTTTTTGACAATTTTTATGTCTTGTTTACTATATTCTATATCATTTCAACTGTCCAAAGTATGGTGGGACTTGTTCTTTGACTCAGCTAATTTAGAAAAAATTCCATGTGCACATAAGAATAATAAGTATTCAGTAGTTAGTAAAATTTCTGTTCAGATTAAGTTTTCCTTCTTGAAGGTCACCTCAATTTTCTTAACAGTGGGCGTTTTCACTTGTTAAGTATTTCGGTTTTGACCTTACTCTTAGGGCATAGCTCTTACTCTTAGCATGTGACACGATGCCTTGGACAGTCCTTTGCTCTTGTTATTTCTGGCTCTGAAATGATTTTACACTCATCAACCTTGTCTGAATTTGACTTTAAAGGTTAAGAGTTTTTCTCAAATCGAGTATCAAATCAATATGTGTGTACATTTATGATTAAACCACAGCAACTATTCAGAGATGCCTCTATCTCAAAATATGTGTTTTAATAAATAATGTGGCAGTACTCAAATTCTTTGTCACCAGGGACCAGTTTCATGAAGGACAATTATTCCATGGATGGGGGTGCATAGGTCTCTCATAAGAAGATCACAACCTCTATCTCCCACATGAGCAGTTTACAGGAGGGTTCCTGCTCCTATGTGAATCTAGGGTTGCCCCTGCTCTGACAGGAGGCAGAGCTCAGGTGGTAAGTCCAGCTATGTGGAGAAGCTATAAATATAGACAGTTTTTCTTGCTGGTCCGCTCACCTCCTGCCCAGTTCCTGACAGACCACAGATTGTTACTACACCATGGGCAGATGGGAGGGATGGTCATGGGTACCACAGCTTTAATGTACTTGAAAAATATGTATACCTATAAACTTATACCAAAAACAAATTTTATTCTTTTTAACAATTCAAATAATATCTCTTTCTCTAGAATTTGATGATGTGGATAGATCATGTTTAGGAAAAAAAAGATATTTAATATCGCTCACATTTAATACAGAGTGGATATAAAGTTTGCATGAAATTTAAGTTAGGTTACTATATAAATTGCACACGAACTTTGTATCTACCCTGTATGGTAACTGTGGAGTTTAACAGCTTCTCAGAATTTGTAGGGGAAGAGAATACAGAATGAGAGATTTATAGCTACCATATGGAGATCAGATATAGTACTCTAGTTTTATCTTGTTTTTGCAATTTGAAATTGTAGTAACTTCCAGCCTGATGAGGATGTGCCTCTTTTGAAAAACTTATCTTGATATCCATAATATACTCTTACGTTGTCACATGCCGACTTAGATGTTTCTCCCTCTATTTCCTTGCTAATTTATTCTTGGCCCAGCCATTTCTTGTTGGCATTACTCAAGATTGAATGCTAAGCTATCTCTGCTTACTGTAGTCTACTCAGAAGCAATTGTATCCATTCACAAAAATGTAGTGATTACCTATGCTCAACTGAATCTTATGTTCTACCTCTGATTTCCATTTTTGTACTGAATTCTACCCATTTACCTAGTAGCCTAATGGAAGTTTTTCACATGTTCAAGGACATTCATACCTAATGATGCAAAATAAAACTGCTCCTTCCTCTCCCACATACCATAACCTGCTTATTCCCTGTTTTATTTGCCCAAGTAAATAGCCTGATTTAATCAAATCTCAAAAGCCAGAGAGCTAGCGATAAACTGTGACATGTCCATCTCCTTCACACATAGTAGTTAATTTATCACTCAGTCCTGTCTATTCTTCTTTCTCTACATTTCTCAGATTTAATCTACTTATCTGTTTCTCTCTATCACTCTGTTCAAGCTAACAGTTCCCACTGGGCCAGTGACAATACCCTCCCCAGCGTTTCATCTGCTTCTACCCTGCCGTCTGCTCTTGACACTGTGCTTCTGATGATCTTTCTTTTTCCCCTTCCAAACTTTCTTTCTTATTATATAAGCTTCTCCAACTACTTTAAATATCTTAAAGGATTTTAATCACACTTAGGATAAATACAAAACTCCATAACATAAATTACAAATTCCCCCATCTATTAATATAATCATATAATAAATGTGAGCTTCAGATTGTAATATACTTTTTGCTTTTTTCTCCTGTATTCTAGCATTCTGAACCTTTCTCAGTCTTCTACCTTGGAAAAACCACTGATAATTTTCCCTCATCATGAAACATAATTACTTTACTTCTTAATTTAGAGCACTCAGAGACACCTCACTTTAAAACTCTTTACAGCAGAAAAGACTTTCTTTACCCTTCTGATGAGATACAATCACCTACTTTATTTTTTTTTCCATAAAACGTTGTAAGTCCCTTGTTTAGTATTTGTTTCAATTATAATTTTGTGTATCTATTTTCAAATTTTCAAATTATATGACCAAAGTGTATCTTCCCTACTAATCATAAGCTCCTGGAAATTATGACTATGTTTATTTCTTTTTGATATGTATTATGTCTGCAATATCGTCTGGTATTCAATGATTATTCTCATTCATTCAAGCACTTATTATAAAATAATTCACTATACTTTTTTTGTTACAGATTTTTATCATCTAAGGAATTAATATTTTAGTAGTTATTGATGACAAAAGAGAAAAAACACAACTCCTTGTCCTCCTAAAATTTAATTTCAATAGAATGAGATAAAATGAATACATGAATACTAAAAATCAGCCCTGTAGAAAAAAAATAGAACATGTTCAGGATTACTTGACTGGGGTACTATTTTAAAGACAATGGTCAAATAAAGACATCTGGGAGAAGGTGACACTTGAGAAGAAACTTGAACAAAATAAAAAGTAAAACAGGTAAAGTGAACACCTGAGAAAGGCAGCTTATGGTTGGACAGAACAGGTGGAAAGCCCGCACGCTGGAGTTGCCAAATACAGGATACTCAGTTATATTTTAATTTTAGAGAATTAGCACTCATTTTAAGAAAAGGATGCCCCATATATTTCATGGGATATAATTATACTAATGAAACTGCAATTTTTTTTTTCTGCCATTCACATCTAACAGGGCATCCTATATTTTTCTTTGCTCAATTTGGCAACCTTACACTAAGGCAGAGTGAGGTTTGGGCAGTTGAGGTACAGCACAGTGGACAGAGATTGAGAGGGATGAAAAAAGGGAAATGAAATACTGGAGAGAGTAACAATCGTAAGAACAAGCAGAGTGTAGGGGACAATTTCCAGGCATTTAATTTTCTCTAAATGTGACAGAAATACATTAATTTTTTTTTTTTTTTTAAGTTGGAGAGTGGCATGATCCCATTAATGCTTTTGAAAGAACTATTATAGCCGCTGAATGAAGAAATAATCATGATTACTTACTTGGAATGAAAATTAGAGAAGTTTATTCAGAAAAAAAAATAATAACCTAACAGAGTATATAACTGGAGAGGATTTTGAGAAAGAAATTACATGTTAGTAAATAATACGTTAAAGATTCACTTTGTCCTAACAATCAAGTTATAAGAAAGATAGTAGCTCATAGATAATTGCAGCATAGAATCAAAATATATCTAATGATAAGGTCAAAAACAGTAAGAACACAATTATAATACACCATTAAATTAAATTGGTGAATCATGGATGGGGTAAACTTAAACAAGTATGAAGATTTCAAATAAGGTAGTTCAAGACTACAGAAGACCATTCCCTGGGAATAGGCACTTGAGTAATTTACTGAAGCTCCTGCAAGAAAGTACCATGAACTAGGTGGCATCACTAATAGAAGAATACTGTCTCATATTCCTAAGGGTTAGAAGTCCAAGGTCAAGCTACTGGCAAGGTTGTTTTTTTCTAAGGGCTGAGAGAGAAAATCCACCTCAGGTTCTTCTCAGTTTTGATGTTTTCCTGTCAATCTTTGGCATTCCCTGGCTTGTATGGGCTTCACTTTTATCTCACCCTTCATCTTCACATGGTCTTCTGGCTGTACGCATGGCTCTGTGTCCAAATTTGCCCTTTTTAATAACACCAGGTGTGTTGGATTGAATTATACTCCAGTATGATCTTATCTTACTACTACAACTGAAACAACCCTGTTCCCCCATTTGGTGACATTCTGAGTTACTAGAGAATGGGAGGCCAGCATATAAATTGGGGGAGGAGATGGAGAACCATTTAATTCATGACAGGTCCACACAAAATAACTAATAAGATATTTTGCAGTTGATTTTATGTCTTACTCTTATAACACAATTGCATCCTAGTAATATTTCTATCACATGACATTTTTTTCCAACTTCACACATAATTTTAATATTTTAAACATTTTGATATAACATTTTATGGGATACATGTGTCACTTCTGTGTGTCTTCTAATTTTATCATATATAGTATAAGACTTATAATGAGAAAATAGCTTGGTCATCTGTCTTCACCTACTGAGTCCTTAATTTAATCTTAAATTGCCACAGTCCAAGGTCCATTTGTATCCCCAAGTAACAGTTTATGGACACAGAAGGATAATCTAGGATGCATAAAGGCCATGATATTTTTATTTCTAAGAATATGAAAAATATAACAGTTTGTCATATCATACAATAATATTTTTAACATTTAAAAATATTCATAATTTTACTTTAACAATATTGTAATTATTTACATTTTTATATGTCTGGTTCCTTTACTTATCAAATTCTCAAACCTTTTATTCAGACTAGTTAAGTGGTAGTTTTCTTTTACTTCAATTACTGCTTGCCTCAAGTAATCCTCGTCAATGAACTCGTTCTCCAATTTCCATTTTACGGCAAATCACTAATTCCTTTCACTGCGATCCTGAAACTTTATAGTTTAGTTTCTATTTTAGCAGCTCTAGATTTAAAGAGTCCTGAAGAAATCTGTCAAATTTTCACATCTAGTGATGGGCAAAGAACTAGTCATCACCAAATCTTCCCAGTTTAACAAGAAGACGTAAAAAGTGAAGATAAAAATTTTATTTTTCCATTTCTCTTATGAAAGTGAATCCACTTAGTATCAATTATATAGTCAAAACCTATCTTCAATTGGATTATCAGTGAAAAACATAATTAACTTAACTGACTATAGGACATTTCCATAGATCTGACAAGTGATAGGACTGAGATGCGATAGATTTTCCTATTCATAAATGCTCCCAATATACAAAGTAAACCCAAAAAGACAATTGGTTACTTTTACTTTTGTCATTATGACACAGATCAGGCAAAAGTAAATAAATTCTCACTAGGAGTAGGGTATTGAATATTTGAGGCAATTAACTAAAAATACAAAGCACATTTTAGAAAAAAAAAAAAAAAAAAGATGAAACTAGACCAAACTGTTTGTATATCTTTTGAGTAAATTAATTAATGTAATTTTATAAATGGATTTAAAACTTATCTTGATACTACTTATCAAATCTATTTTTATATGTATATGAGTATTCTTCTAACTATTCTGGTGCAATCACACCTATGGTGCATAATGCAAGGGTACATGTCAGATCTATTAGTATAGAGTATAAATGTCTTAACACAACAACTATGTAAACAAGAGGAGATACATATTTAAAAAACTTAAAACAATGGTCTAGACTATTTTTTATTTATTTATTTATTTTTTAATTTATTTTATTAAGTCATAGCTGTGTACATTAATGTGATCATGGGGCACCATACAATAGTTTCATAGACTATTTGACACATTTTGGCTACATATGGTTAACATAGCCTACCTGGCATTTTCTTAGTTATTGTGCTAAGACATGTATATTCCACATTTACTAAATTTCACATAAACCCTTGTAAGATGCACCGCAGGTGTAATCCCACCAACGCCCCTTCCTCTGCCCACCTTTCCACTCCCTCCCCTCCCTTTCCCCATTCCCCCTATTCTTAGGTTGTAACTGGGTTATAGCTTTCATGTGAAAGCCATAAATTAGTTTCATAGTAGGGCTGAGTACATTGGATACTTTTTCTTCCCTTCTTGATCTACTTTACTA
>CAUYPK010146726.1:0-11227 GCA_963574355.1 Loris lydekkerianus | reverse complement strand
AAGGAAGGGGAAGGGAGAAGGGAGGTTAGGGTGGAGGGAAGGTAATGGGTGTGGCCACACCCATGGTGCGTCTTAGAATGGATACAGGTGAAACTTACTAAAGGCAGAATACAAATGTCTATATACAATAACTAAGAAAATGCCACGAAGGCTACGTTGAACAGTTTGATGAGAATATTTTAGATTGTATATGAAACCAGCACATTGTACCCCTTGACTGCACTACTGTACATAGCTATGATTTAATAATAAAAAAAAAAGAGAAGTAAGGAAGGGGACAGTGACTGATGATTATCAAGCAGGTGAAGGGACAGTGGCATATTATTGTTTTTATCTGGGACAATGTTTTGTAGAGTTTTAGGTCCTTATCATAATTCCTGCCTTCTACCCCTTAATTGATTTGTGAAAGGCATTTTCAGGGTGAACAACAGTTTCAACATCCAGAATTTGGTTTTTTTCAGGAAATAAATTTTTCAGGCACGGAGGTGAGATCAAGGAAAACTGAACGAATTTGTTGCCAGCAGTCCTACTTGAAATAAATTATGAAAGGAATTACTTCAGACTCAAGAGAAATGATGCTGAAGGGACTTAGATATAAGGCTATTTTTTACTTCTTCAGTTCTTTAAAGTATTTATGAATATTTTAAGTAAACATGGGTGTGTGTTTGTATATACATAATACATATGACAACTATAGCGTAAGTGGTATGGATAAAGATACTATCATAAGACTTCTGTGGTTTACTTAAAATTGTGGAATAGTAATCCAAAGTAGACAATAAAAAGTTAGGTATGTATTTTATAATCATAGAGCATAGTTTAAAAAATGATACAAAGAAATAAAGCCAAAAGGCAATATAACAAAATACTTAAAAACAATTCAAATTATGCAAAAGTGGGCAAGAAAAGGGAAACCAAGGGGCAAAAGACAAAGGAAACAAACAGGAAAATAATAAATGGGTAGATCCAAGTCCAGCCCTACCAACGAGTATATTAAATATAAGTGGCCTAAATAACACCAGTAAAAATGCACAGGAATTGATCAGATCTTTCTACAAGAAACCCACTTTAAATATGATGATATGTAGAGATTAAAAGCGAAAAGATGGTGAAAGATACCCATGTAAACACTAATCTAAAGAGCAGTGGAGTGGTTATTTTAATACCACAGAACATCTATCTTAGAAAAAGGAAAACTACTAGGGATAAAGGGGGATACTACACATGATAAAAAGTTCAGTTCATTAAGAAGATGTAAATATCCCAAGTGTGTATGCTTCTAACAACAGAGCTCTTAAATTCACAAAAGAAAAGCAGACAGACCTGAAAGGGGAAATAGATAAGTCCATAATCAGTGACTTCAACAGTGCTCTCTCAGTAATTGATAGAGTAAGTCAGTAAAAACCAGCAAGACTACATAGAAGCTGAACAGTACTACCAACTACATATTACAACTGACACAGCACACTCCACCCAATAACAACAAAATACACACTTTTCCCAAGTACACATAGATAGGCCGTGTTTTAGGTCATAAAACAAATCTTAACAAATTTAAAAGATTTGAAATTCTCCGAAGTATACACCTTAATAGAATTGAATTATAAATTGCCGATAGAAAGATTTGGGAAGAATTCCCAAATATTTAGAAATCATACAGCATGCTTCTAAATAACCCATTGTTCAAAGAAGATGTCTCAAGAGAAATTAAGTATTTTGAACTGAATGAAAATGAAATTGCAATAGTTAAAATTTGTGACCTTTAGCTAGAACAGTGCTTAAAAGGAAGTTTATTGTATTAAGTGCTCCTATTAGAAAAGAAGAAAGGTTTCAAATCACTCTAAGCTTCCACTGTAGGAAATGGACCAAAATTAATACATGAAATGGAGATTCTGAATTTCCCTTTATCTATGGAAGGCTTCAAATTTGTGGTTAAACGTTCCAGGGAAGAAAATTCCAGAGCCAAATTGTTTCATTGCTGAATTCTTTGGAACACTTAAGAGAGAATTAATACCCATTCTCCACAATCATTTTTTTTTAGAAAACAGGAGAGGCATGAACATTTCCAAATTCACTTAATGAAGCCAACATTATTCTCATATGAGAAACGAAGGTAGTATTGGCTTACGAAGGGTCCAGTTTCCTTAAGCACCATGTTTGATGGCTGTATCTCTGACATTTCATTTTGAAACTTCTTGTTTTATTTTTATTGTGAAGGTACATCCTCAGTCTTTAAAATGCACATTTTTGGCTTGTGATTTATCTTTCAAAAAAAAAATTTAGAGCAATTTTTATGAAACCCATAAGTAAAAGTTTGTGTTGTTTTTGAATATGAGTGCTGTCGTGGATCCAATGAGGCACAGACAACTCAAAATATCAACGAAGCGTTTGGGAAGGATGTGGCTAATGAGCACACACACAGTATGTGGATGGTTTGAGAAGTTCCATTCTGGTGATTTTAATCTTGAAAATGAGCCACATGGACAGATTGAGCTGAAGATGGATAATGATGAGCTGAAAGCTGCGGTGGAAGTGAAACCATCTCAGCCTATGCGTGAATTAGCAGCAAGGTCTGACGTTATTATTCCAGCAATATTGAACCATTTGAAACAAACCGGAAAAGCAAAGAAGCTGGATAGAGAGGGTCTGTGTGAATTAAACAGGTGTCAAAAGAGAAATTAGAAGCTTGCCTGTGCTGTCATGACCTAAAGGTGAACTATTTCTATATCATATTGTTCTGTGTGATGAAAAATGAATTCTTTTTCACAAGTGTTCAGCACAATGGCTGGATATTCCGAGACTGAATATTCATCAACAAAAGCTAATGGTGTCTGTTTGGTGGTCTAGTGCTGCTGTTACCCACCATAGCTTTGTAAAACTTGATCTACTACTGCAGATGTCTGCTGCAACCCCATGGATAAAATGATAAGGATACCTGGGGTTAAGCAGCTGGGATTGGTCAATAGAAGCAAGCCAGTTCTCCTGCAAGATAACACTTGACCACACGTCCCACAAAGAGTGGCACTCAAATGCTTATACAGAAGCTGGGCTTGGAAACTCTGTCCTTTACCAACTGACTTCTTCCAGGCTTTGGACCACTTCTTGCAAGGAAAGATATTCAGTTCTCAACAAGTTGTGGAAAACACCTTTGAAAATTTCATCGTCACTCAGTCTCCAGCTTCTTCCCTGCTGTCTTCAACAAGCTACCGTGAAGGTGACAAACCCGGGTTGATGTGACGCATACTTTGATTAGTTGTACTGCTTCTTATTTGAGGTAGAACAAACTAATCTTTTGATTCAAAATCAGACAAGTCGTATTTAATGACCTAAATACAAGCAAAGACAATTACAAACCAATGTCCCTCATGAACATAGATGTAAAAAATCCTCCACAAAGTGCATCCAGCAATGTCGGACAATTCTTTAACTCATCCTAGAAAAAGTGCTACATGCCTCATTGCTGACTATCGCTGCAGTCACCTTCAAAGTACTCACCTTGGCCACCGGTGACAGTAGTGATAGTCATTAAATAATAATAAAAGGAAACTTCCTCACGCTGAAAGAGCATCTACAAAAGATTTCTAGCTAATGCCGTGCTTAGTGGTGAAAAATTGCATGATTTCCTCCTAACATCAGGCACAGTGCAAGGTCTTTGTCGCTCATCACTCTTTCAGCATCGTAGGAACATACGTTGTTTACATACAGCATGTGAACATAACAGGACAGCCAGAAGAAACCACTCCCCCCCCCCCCAAATCTTGTGGCTGCTTCTCAGAGGGTGATAGGTTTCTTTGCCTTTAGGATGGATCTGGTAAAGAGTGTACTTAGCAATGTACCTCTTAGCACAAGGCTTTGGCAGGCACAAAAGCTGTTAAGTGTCTCAAGGAAGAGGTCAGTGCTGGTAGATTTTGTGTTTAATTGTCCTCTTATCTGGACCCTCCCTCTGTTTCTAAATGTGTGTAGGGCCAAGCATGCCAGGAAGTCCTAGCCAGTATAGTAAGGCAAAGAAAAGAAAAGGTATACAGATTGCAAAGAAATAAATAAAACCAACTCTATTTGCAAACCACATCTACAAAACCTCCCAGAACTAATGAAGAATATATCCAGGTCAATGTACAGCAATCAATTGTATTTCTGTACTGTGTTCAGCAGCAATTGTAAAAGTAAAGGTAATATTTACAATAGCACCCCCCCCAAAAGAAAGAAATATATAGTATAATTTAAAAAACATCATGATTGCATTAATGTACACAGCTATGATTTAATAAAAAAAAAAAAAAAGAAAGAAAACATACAAGATAGATCTGTATGCCGAAAACCACAAAGTACTAATGAGAGAAACCAAAGACCTAAATAGATGGCAAGATATATTCATGTGTTGAAAGACTCAATATAGTTAAGATATTAAGTCTCCCCAATCTATAGGATCTGACCTATAGATTCAATGTGATCTCCATCAAATTCCCAGCAGGGTTTTTAAAATGCAGATATCAACAAACTGATTCTAAAATTTGTATTAAAAGGCAAGAGAACTTGAGTAGATGAAAAAAATGGTCAGATCCAGTCATCATGACATGCAGGAGAATTTCCCGGAAAATAAAGAACAGGGGAATTCTCAACTTGGAGTAACACACACGCAAGCCTTATGGACCGTGGTGGTTTTGCCAGGGTGGCCATCGCAAAGTCCAAACTGAGTGGTGTAAAATAACAGCAACTGAACTGTCCAGTTCTGGAGGCCGCAAGTTTCCCATCAAGGTGTGGGCAGGGGCTGTGCAGGGACATCTGTTCCAGGGCTCTCTCTGAGCTTCTCGTGGTTTCCAGCATCTTCGGTGCTTCCAAGTTCTCAGATCACATGGCCTTCTATTTGCACAACTGTCTCCAAAATTCCTCTGTTTCTAAAGGTACCAGTCATTTGGATTAAGGCCTGCTCAAATGACTTTATCTTACCTAATTATATCTGCAGCAACCCTATTTCCAAACAAGATGCATTCCAAGGTACTGGCTATTGGGACTTCACCATGTGAATTTTGAGGGGACACATTCGGCTTATAACATGGCTGTGGTTTATAGTTTCTTTTAAATCTGCACAAAAATGGACATACTTAGAAATGATGAGAAAACTGTATAAACATAACAGGACAACCAGCAGCAACAACCCCCCCCCCCATGTTGTGGCTGCTGCTTGTAGGGTGACAGATTTCTTTATCTTTGAGAATGGATCTGGTAAAGAATGTACTTAGCAATGTACCTCTTACAAGGCTTTGGTGGGTGCAGAAGCTGTTAAGCATGTTAAGGAAAAGGTCAGTCAGTGCTGGTAGATTTTGTGTTTAATTGTCCTCTTATCTGGACCCTCCCTCTCCCCCTAAATGTGTGCAGGGCCAAGCATGCCATACAGAGTGGACTTTGTAAGCCGCCCCTATTTCCAGAAGGCCTCGTGGGAAAGAATTGACTTGTTACTGTTAGAGGTAACCAGTACGAACAGCAACTATCTGCTGACCCAGGAGTACATCATGTTTACCCTGTTCTGCCCATTATGGCTTTAACTCTGGTTTCGGGTGAAGATTAAATTGTGGGATATTGAAAATACCAGCTTCTAGAGACCAGCAATTGATAATGAAGGGCTGACAGCAGTTTGTAGTTGTGCATAGAACCTCCATGGCAGAGCACCTTTCTACATTGACAATCTGCGTAAGCTGACCTAATTTTCACAGATTGGACAAGCATCACATGTGTGTATCAGTGTAGCAGGCTTAACTCCTCTAGTCAACCACTTCTGTATGCTAACCGGTTTGTTACAGTCCCTTGGGTGGTAAACTTAAAAGAGACTATACTGTATTTAAGACCATCCCCTTTGCCATTCGGAGGTAGGGGGCAGATGCCCCAGTCTATTAGAATGCCAGAAGGAACAAATTAGCTCCCACCTTCACACCAGGTCTCTTCCAAGGATGCTGAGACCTACATCCTTACCACTAAAGAAGTGTCACCTGGTAGGCTTTGCTGCCTGAGGTTGGGTCTACAGGGTTATATTCCATGGCACCCGTCTTTTTAAATATTACGGTAGAACCTCCATAGCTGACCACCTCCCTACACTGACCGTCTCCTTGAGTTGACCTCATTTTCATGGGTCTGACATGCATCACATGAACTTACTGCTGATCACCTCTGTTTATTGACCAGCCTGTTACCATCCCTTGGGTGGTCAACTTACAGAGGTTCTACTGTATTCATCCATGGGAGTACCACACCTAAAAATGAAGAAAGAAGTTAATACCATTATCATTCAAAGGTAACCCTTGCTACTATTTTAATGTGTTGCTTCACAGTTTACTCTACATGTATATGGTTGTGAATAACTAATAATAGTGCATTTTATATGATCCTCCTTCTAAACGTCTCAGTGCCCACAGGACTGTCTTGTGGACATGTCAACATTGGTTTCATTGGGATCCTGTCATTGAAGGTTCAGTGTGTGCTCAATACTTGTCCATTTCACTGCCAGTCTTTCAAAAAGAAGCACCTCCCTCTGTGACCCTTAACTCAGTTATAGGCTCAGGCTCAGCAGTGCTGGACATCAGCCTGGTTTTTGGAAGATCAATTTATAATCTCCTGTCAGAGCTCGAGGTTGAGTGACTTTTGTGTGGAATGTTTGAGCTAATGACAAAAGTGTCCTCCAGAACGATTTAACCCAAATTGTGTGTAGTCAAAGCAACTTAATCATACTCAAAAGGAACAAAAGAATATTATCTTTATAACACATGAGAACAAACTGGGGGACAAGTTGGTTTCAGTGACAGTTTGGCGATAGTTTGGCAGAGTTCGTATCTCGTGTGTGATTTGATCCAGCCCAGGTTGTGGTCACTGAATTGCTGTTTTTACTTCTTGATCTGCTGAGTCTTTCTAAGAGCCAGCTAACGCCACTTTCCCTTGCTAAAGAAAAACACGGTTTAGAGTAAGGACACTGGCACTCTTTATTGTTGATAATGAGCTTTTAATTCCCACATCTCATGAGGATGTTTCAGGAGGCAAGTGGTGTACACAGTGTCAGGGGCTGCATTTTCTATTGATTAATATCCTGTTACAGAATTAATTGAGTCTGGACGCAGGGCCTCATTTTCTTGGACCTGCAGCAAGTCATCAAGCTTCCTCTGTACACTTGAATTGCTTTCCAGATGGTCTGTTATGAAGGATTTGTCTTTAATATGATTGATCAGAAGCAAAGGACCTCACTATGTTGTGTTCATGTTCTGCAATGCAGAGCCCTGTGGGAGTGGCAGGAATGCTTAACTCTCTCCTGGTCAGATTCCTCCTGGTTCCTTCTGAGGCTCTGGACCTTGGGTTGTCCACATGCAGCAAAGAAAGTTTTTAAGGGTCCTGGATAAAGGCTTTGGAAGCAGGGGAAAGGCCCATAGTATATCCTTGGGGAAACATCACAGCATTATTTATTATACAAAACCAGGATATAAACCTGTTTTAATAGGGGAATAGTTAGTGTCTCAGCTGGCTCAGGTGTCTACAACAAAAATAGCAGAGATTGGGTGGCCCAAACAGCAAGCATCTATTTCTTTTCTTTTTTTTTTTTTTTTGCAGTTTTTGGCTGGGGCTGGGTTCGAACCCACCACCTCTAGTATATGGGGCCAGTGCCCTACTCCTTTGAGCCACAGGTGCCTCCCGCAAACGTCTATTTCTCACAGTTCTGGAGGTTGGGAAGGCCAAGATGGAGATGCTGGCAGGTTCCGCGTCTACAGAGGGCCCCCTTACTAATTCACAGACGACACTCTCACTATATCCCCACATGCTGGAAGAAGCATGGGCGCTCTCTGGGGCTCTTTTCTAAGGCTACTAATCACATGTGTAAGGGCTTCTCCCTAGTGACCTGTTCACCTCCAAAGGCCCCACCTCCTAATAACATATTGTGGGGGTTAGGATTTCAACATACATGTTTTGTAGTGACTCAAACATTCATTTACAGTGCTCAGATTATGTGTAGTTGCCAGGAATTAAGACGTAGCCATTAAAATGATACTTAGGGAGAGTTTTTAATTGCTTATCATATTTATGGTAAAAGAAAAGAGAAGAACTTGAATCTGTGTTTACAGGAAGATCTCAGCCATGTAAAAGAGATGCATAGAAAAACAAGCCACACACCAGCAGCGGCTGTGTGTGAGAGGAGCAGATTTGAGTGGGTGTCCATTCTTTTCTCCATACCTAGCCAAAAAGATTGGAATCCTCTCTGCAGTCACCTCCTGAGTCCAGAAATCTGCCCACGTCGGTTTTAGCAAATGATGTGCTAGATTAGTCACATCTCCACTCCCTCCCAAGGTGAAGCATGTCCCTCCCTCCCACGGGGCAGCTGTACCCCCTTAACAGTGGCACCCCACAAGGAATGTGCAGCCCAAGTGTAATTCAGATCTTTCCGCCAGACATTGCCTGCAAATTTGTAGAGCCTGGCGGCCAAGGCAGGCTGTATTTGGCAGCTGTGTGGAACCTTCCTTCAGGCACTAAAGGGCTTCCTGGAAAAGTTGTTTGTCAGCTGAGGTGTTGTAAATGGAATCCTTTATCATCAGGCTGCCAACTGCTTCCATAGTAGGCAATGTTTTAGGTTCTAGTCCTTGGATTAAACTAAATTAGCTGTTATAAATTCAGTTAGAGAGCTATTTCTTTTAAAGAAGCACTTGATTCTACCTACACTTTTGCCCACTTCCTTCTCCCTTCCCTGGGGCCACACTCCACCTTCCTGGTCCATTCTGCTAGGCCATCCACCTTTGCCCCTGCTTGGAGAAGCTGGTGAGAATTTTCCTGCCCCCCCCCACCCCCAACCTCAGGAATAGAAGAAGAAAGCTCAGAATGTGGTGGGCCTGGGCAGCTAAGGAAGGGCTTCATAGCTGGTGGCAAGGAGGTTGAATCCATCCCGTAGGCGGTGGGCAGTCCTGCAAGCATCTGTTTGGGGCAGTTTTCAAGCCCCATCTCAGGGCCTCCAACATCAGAACCACTTGCAGCTCTAGGCCAAGTCTTTGACCCACCCACCTCCTCGACATCTTGGGCCATGAACCTGCACACCCCTCAGGTGGACCATGTGCCCCTCGAAATGAGTGAATCGCTGCATTGGGGGAGAAACTCTTGGATTTCCAAAAGGATTTTCAGTCCCATCTAGATGCACCTGTACCTGTGGCAGAGCTGTGCTTTGTACACACAGCTGTCACTGTCACTTGACTGCAGCCACTCACACCCACCTGTGTTGGGAGAGTTATCCCTCCCTTAACATTTCATTTGAAGTTTTCTTTAAGGGGCTGTTTATGGGAGGGTTCAGGCTGCATTGGTCACTCTCCTATTTAACACACTTCAAGCCCTGTAGGATGGTAGTCATTTCCAGTCTCCCAAGGAGGGAAGGACATCCCTTGATTAACTAGTGTGCCCAAGGCCTCAGTAAACAGAAAACTGAATTTAAATAAGGACCTTTCTTCTTCATCTTTAACAGGAGGGTGCTTTCTCTTATACAGAAAGTACCCCAGTAGGTTAAATGTAATTCTGCAGACTCTTTGAAGATGTGACCACCTATATCAAAAGGCCTTTGGTGTCAAAGTCTAGGAAAGAGCTGTCTTTTGCCAGCCGCCAGCATTGTAGTTAATGGTGAAATCTCAGGATCATTAACAGCACCCAGCTGAGCCATATGGCAGCCTGAGGCAAAAGGAGATACCAATAAATACCAGTCCTATCAGTATTTACAAATGTGATATTTTGTTCATTGTGGATTTTTTTGCATGGATATTGTTGTTGTTTTTTTAAATCATTGTATTAAAATATTATTTATTTTACTTTCTCTTCCTAGTCCAGCCCAGCTAAAGTAAACACGTTTTCATTAAAATGTGGAATAAGTTAACTCTTGGTCCTAACTGCTCTGGAAGTTTAGGGCACGGTACCCAGGTGAGGTGACCATATACTGGGATGGAGAAGCAAAGAGATGACCATTAGAAGATGGTGTCATTGAGAGCTGCGCAGGGACCCATGATTGGCACCCTCCCGAACCTCTGGAAGAGCTGCACCAGGACCCACGATCAGCACCCTCCAGGACCTCCGGAAGACCTGCACCGGGACCTGTGATCCGCACGCTACTGGACCCTGATAGGAGCTGCGCCGGGGCCCTCCCAGACCTTCAGAAGAGCTGTGCCCTCCCGGACCCCAGTAAGAGCTGTGCAGTGACCCTCTACCCTGCCTACTGAGCCTCCCCACGCCGTGACCGGGAACTCGGGGAGCAGCGCAACCCCGCTACTCCCTCCTGTACCCTCCCTGCCTCTGCACAGAGCCCAACTCCTGGCCAGAGACAGCTGGAGCCTTGGGCCCCCGTGCGAAAGTCACTGGGCGCCAGGCACTCCCAGAACCGTGTGCACCACCCCCTGTCCTGTTGCTGGATCCAGGGGTGTCACAGTCTGGAGCTGCTCCCACAACCAGAACTCCCTGTCTGGGGTAGCCCAGAAGAGTTACACATGGTCACTCCTACAAAGATCCAGGAACAATAGAGTGATTCCCCTGGGTCTAATCTCAGACAGACACCACCCCATTTCTGAGGACCGCCAGAGGCAATGGTGAAAAACAATCATGAGATGAAATCAAAGGAAATACTCTGGCAATATGAATAATCAGAGTAGATCAACCCCCCCAAGGATTAATGGGGCAGACACAGTACAAGATCCCATGCACAAACAAATAGCTGAGATGTGAGAAATCGAATTCAGAATCTGGATAGCAAATATGATCAAATTAGAATTCCAAGCAGTAACCCAAAAGATGTCTCAAGAATTCAAAAAATACAAAGACCAAAGAACCAAAGATTCTTACTCATTGAGACAAGAAGTTGCAGCCCTCAAAGATCTGAGAAACAGAGTAGAATCCCTCAGAAACAGAATGGAGCAAGCAGAAGAAAGGATTTCAGACATTGACAACAAAGCATTCAAATGCTCCCAAACTGTCAGAGAGGAAGAGAAATGGAGGGCAAAAACAGATCACTCTCTCAGAGAGCTCTGGGATAATTCGAAGAAAACCAATATTCATCTTACAGGGATCCCTGAAACTGATGAAGTGGCTTAACAAGGCACAGAGTCTCTTCTCCATGAGATTATGAAGGAGAACTTTCCAGACATGCCAAGAGATTCTGAAATTCAGATAGCAGACAGTTTCAGAACTCCAGCATGACTCAACCCGAATAAGACAGCTCCAAGACACATCTTAATCA